>JAWWEV010000169.1:35799572-35864274 GCA_035583235.1 Hafferia zeledoni | reverse complement strand
TTGTGGGTTAAAACCAATTTCTCTTTGTGCCATTGCATTTATTGTAATATTGGTATTAAATTGTAACTCTGACTTATGATCTCTTTTGTGTTGGGTCTGTTTCTCCTGCTGGTTTACCTTTAAACCAGCCCAGCTGGCAAATCCAAAGTTCCAGCCTGGTTTTGTGTGAGTGATGCACTGGTGAGTCACGGAGCTCAGGAGTGTGGGCAGCACCACAGCCCTGCTGGGGAGGTCCATGGGAGGGGTCTGAGCCCCCCACGGGGCCCCCGTGGCCGATTTGGGCAGGACTGGAGCACAGAGGGGTGGTGGGAGCACAGTGGTGGTTCCCACGTGGGGGCTGCTGCCCCTGGGAAGGTGTGAGCAGAGGAGAGAAGCCTCATTTGTGCTCTGTCACCACCACAGGCAGCCCCTGGAGCAGGAGAGCCCCATGGAGCTGATCAGCACAGCCTGGCATGTCCCACCACCCAGGGCAGAGGGGCCAAGCTTTTGCTGATTGGAAAGCAACAACTTACCCTGGGATCTGCTGACCCTGAGGTGGAACTCCACATGCTGTCCCTCCTCCTGCTCCCGCTGTCCCAGTGCCCTGGCACTTCCTCCCTGCACCCCACCCGTGACAGCTCAGTGTGGTGACGGTCTCACTCCGTCTGTCTGACCCACCACAGCTCTGACACACAACTCACAACACAGGAATTCAGTATTAAGACAGTTTCACATTATTGCTACAGCTGTTTTCAAACAGGCTTTCTCTTTTTTTCTATCACCATAGAGCTGGAGAAATCTGGGTATTCCCTTCTGAAACACAACAATACAGAACAGTCATTGCACTCTGAGATAATCAATACAGGTAATTGCTAAGCTAACTTTGGAATAAGGTACAGATAAGTCTGGATAAGCTACAGATTAGTTTGGAAAAATGAGAGCTGACAGATTACTGTATGCATTTCAAACTGAATTTCTGTTAAACAGGTAATTTGTACCTATATCAAATTTTTCATAAAAAATAATCATTTTTATAAATATATCTTAAGATCCTTTTTGTTGATTACAATGTAAAAAGGAAGGAATAACTGTATGGACAATGATAAAGCAGCCTGTTGATAATAAATATTTGTCAGATCTTGTCACATCTGTACACATTCCAATGTTACTGAAGAGACACTGCACTGATAAAAAAAATACCCTCAGAAAAATCAATGGATTTTGAGCTAAAGCAGTTGCTAAACACACAGAAAACATCTTTATCCAACAGCCACAGTGCTGTGGAAATTCCCAAGCCTTGCACTGGTACAGCTAAGGAAAATTTAATCTTCCCAAATACTCATCAGGGCACTCCATCCTGCAGACCTGACAGCCCCACTTATAATTAATTATACAATTTCGATGGGAATATCGACTAAACAAAGCTATAAATCATAGAAAAAGTCAATAGGCATGGACACATTCAATCATGTCCCGACCAATGATTACTACTCTTAAAATACAATAATTATTTTCAGGAGCCAGCTTGAATTAAATTTCTGTCAGGCTGGTACAAGACCGGCGGTTGATGAAGGATGCGATGGATTTTTTGGGTTGAATTCGGCACAGAGACATTTATCCTTTTAGAGAGGTAGTTTGTTTTTAGTGATCATGGTGCTGCGTGTTTAACTAGACCATGAAGATTAGATTATCTCCAATGGCTCATTATATCGTTTATCTTTTTCTTCCATGTTTGATCTGGAAGATTTCCCACTTCTTGATGCATGAAAGAAATGACTACTGATTTTGAAATGGAATGTGTTTAAGTGGGATTCTGCCTGTGCCTTCACACCCCATGGCCCTGTATGCAAATCAACCAGCAGCCATCCAAAATACCACTGGCACATGGCAAATGGATACTAAGAACAGCTTTGCTCAGCTTCAGGAATGTACTGGAGGAAAATACAAATGACAGACACTGGAGTTCTTAAAAGAAAGCTAAAAAAGTTATTACAATAACAGAGGAAAATCTGCAACAGGAATAGCATTAGTATGGAAACAGGAGCTGGGAGGAGAGTCATTGCTTTGAATTAGAGGTCCCCAAAAATGCAAAACATCACTGAAAGAAACATTACATATTTCCCAAGTATGCATTCACCTTAAGAATTTAAAACCAACAACCCCCAGAGTGATCTCACAGTCTGTTGAGGGCACATTATCCACACAGGTGGGCACACAGGTGGGCACACAGGACACACAGGCCACGCTGGGACAGGGTGGCAGCAGGGGCTGAAAGGGGAACCAAGACCTTCACTGCACTCATGGGTGTGACTCCTCAGACTCTTCTGGCCTCAACAAATGAGTAAGAGCTCAGATTCTCACATGGAATTAATCTCCAAGGGGAAGCCAGCTTAAAACCAGAGAGGGTACCAGGGCTTCACTGCCCTCCTTGCCCTGCAGTCTTGCAGAGCGCCCTCCAACAGCCCAGCTCTCTGTGAACAGGGGGAGAGGACAGGACAGGACAGGGACAGTCATGGATCCTGTGTACATCCCATCCCTGTCACCAAGCAGTCACATTCTATGAGCAGGCACACAACGTATTCCTTTAGATACATAACTCCTAGGAACCTTGGATGAAACAGAGAAAGCAGTGATACATCTATTTTCCAAAATAAAATCACCTTAAAGACAATACAATGCCACTTTTCACAGAAAAATCACAGTCCTTATTATAAATCAGACCATTAGTGTTCCCTGTCTGCTTTACCCTCTTGGGCAGCCCCTGTATGATTACCCAAACACTGTCAGTGTGCTGCAGGGTTTGAGATTTCTACTCTACTTATTTTTGTGTTTCTAGTATATTTTGTACACTCAGAAGACCCAAGTATTTTCAGAGTTTTACACGAAGGGCTTTTCCTAAGTTACTGTGGTGCACAATGAAGAGCTAGTAATGAAACAGGATGCTTTGAGAAATGCAGAACAGAGAACAGAGAAGAAAAGTGAATTGTGAATTTATGATTTTTTTCTATGAAAAAGAAGGTAAACACACCAAAGTTAAGAACCTGTACACAAAATAACTGGCTAAGTGATGAAGAAACCTGGAGCAGTTATTGTGTTGGCTCTTCTCATTCTGCAGAGAGGAGTGGTAATTACAGAAGTGCAATTTGTATGTGACTTGCAAAGTTATTCCTTCCAAAGTGTTTAGCAGTGAACTTACCGCAGTGCCATTGTTATCTCTAAATACGTCTTGATTAAAATAGTCGAAGAGCTTCTTTTCTAATTGCAGCATAACCTAAAAAAAAAAAAAAGAAAAAAGAGGAGAAAGGTCAGCAACGCTGATGGACTCGGCTGCCCAGCACCCAGCTGTTGGCAGTGACCCTTCCAGACATGCAGCCATTTAAACCCACACCACATCTGCACGTGTCCAAAGCCCCTTGTCAGCTGGCCCATTTGCTGGGCTGGCAATCACTTAAACAGATCCAATTAAGTGAGCATTAGGTGTGACAATCTATATCCCTCCCCTCCCTCCACATTATCAGTTTGGAACAACTATATTCATGCTTCGTAGACAAGCAAGTGAACATTCAACACCGTTTCTATTTACACAGGGGTGCTGAGGGCATTAGGTTGTTTACCTTTCGGTCGTTATCAGATTCACGAAATATTAGCTTGACTACTTCATTTGTGTCAGCTGCCCGGATGGTCTGCATGGTGGCCTTTGCACAGAGTGTCTGAGCAAAAACACAGAGAAAGGGAGAGAGGGAAACAAGTTTATACACAAGAAGGCCAGATTTAACTGAACATTATCAATTGATGTATCTGGAAATATGATTTGCTGCAGGTCAAAATACAAAGCATTGCTAATTTAAGTCACTTCTACACATGATGGACTTGAAACAATAAACTGAATTACCATTTGGAGAGAAACAGGCAATATTAAAAAGTATTGATCAGATAAGGCAAACAGTCTTTCAGCTTGCTACCCTGCAGACAGGTCCCCTCACAGTTACCACCCAGGACTTGTAAACATCCTCCAAACCTCTTCTCACAGCTCAGGACTCCACACCCCCGCGGGTTCTGCGTCCGCCCTAAGGGCTGGTCACTACACTGGCAGTGCAGTTCTGCAGGTTAACCCTTGTTAGCAAAAGTGTCTGCCCTCTAAATTCATGTTCCAAGTACCCTTTGGAAGCCTGAGCAATGCTCACACACTGACAGTAATTTTCACAGTTTGGATAGCAAATCCCCCATGCAGCATTCTTTTAAATTAGAGACAACATCACATCTCCAGATATTCTGAGGACTGGGTGCCTACAACACGCTACAAATCAGCCCTTTATCAGGCACAGAGTATGCATTTCACAGAAGGGTCGGCCTCGATCCACTCAGTACTTTCCTGGCTGGGACACAGTGGGCAGTGACAGGGAAGAAGGGGCTGTTCCCAGGGCTGGCTCCACTGCATGGCAACAGGGGAAACCTGGAGCTTTCAGCAAAGCACTTGGGCATAAAGTTTACCCAAAAACATACTTTAGGTTCGTTGAATCTGTACTTTTAATGAAGCTTTAAGCACCTTAAGTGCTTTGAAATGCAGGGATAGACGACACCTTAGCTGAGGGGAGGGGTGGGCAGGGTCACCTTGTAGTCTGCAGTGCCCTTGCTGGGCAAGGTGTGAGGGTTGTGCTCAGGTATCCCTGCCCCTCTGCCCACCTTGGCACCCATGAGGCAGAAAGGGGAACTGATGAAACCTTAGCACTGTCCAAAGGCAGAGATGTGCCCCCACCTCTGGGAGGCAGCTCAGCACCCTCAGCTGAGGCACAAGCTGCTGACAGGATCTGTGCACAGCCCTGGATAGGGATACAGGCAAAGGCCCTCCTGAATAAAACCTTATTTTGCTAGAGGTCCTTAACAGAAGTGTGCTAAAGAAAATAACTCTGCCAGGGAAAGGCAGAGGTGATTTTCCTGCTCTGCCTGCTCCATTCCTTTTCATAATGGCCAGACAACAGATTTTCATTTAGCATAATATTCACTTGTACAACGTTCTGTGGTAACAGGGTAATAGAATTTCAATGTACTACATGCTTCTTCCTCTCACAAAGAGAAATGCCTTTGGATTCATTATCAGAGTTGCATTATCTATCAGACACAATGCCATGAACTACATCTCACTTCTCCCTTCCTCATACTCACTTTCTCCTAAAGGCAGAAATACATGCCACATACGTATTTAAACAAAAATCCACCTGCTACCAAATACTTTAGATCCCAGCTGAGGTTACTGGTGCCAGAATGGGGACAATCTGTTAATAGACATTTTGCTCCCATTTGACAAAAAAATTTAGTTCTTGCTGAAAGCTCCTGCCTGTTGCCACAGTACAAACAAAAAGCAGTGAGCTGAGTCACTTATATTTAATGGGTAACTTCAGTGTGATTTGGTAAAAAATCACAAATCTGATGTTTTTCTTCAAGTTTGTGAATGGAAGAGGTGCCAAATCCCCATCTCACCGAATGAACAATGTCCATTTCTGACAAACTTTTCCTGGCTGTTTCCTCCCTCCCCAAAGGCAGTGCCATGTCCATGGGTCACACACGTCTCACTCCGGGCTTACCCTGAAATACTCGGCACACACCAGAGCAGCTGTGTGTCTGCACAGTCACAGGGCCCACTGGCACAAGCAGAACTCCATCTGCCCTGCAGGACTTCCAGGTGTCTTTCTGGAAGGCTTAGAAGAAGAGCAAGAAGATGCTGGTGGTGGCTGGTTAAGTCTCACTCTGCCTGGCAGGAGGAGTGACATGGGGACCATCGTGGGGGCTGCACTTCTGGCACCCCTTCCTGCAGGCACAGACCTGTCCCTTGCACCCACCACGTCCCTTTGCCCCCCGACCACGCGCTGCCCGCCTGGCCATCTGTGTCGGGCCCGGAGGAGCCAGGGAGGTAACCCAGGGCGAGCCGTGTCCGCCCAGCCCGGCCCCGACCCGCTGATTGAAATTCCGAGCACAGACAGATAATCGGGTCAGGCCCAAGAAAGGAGCGCTTTGGGCTCATGTGTCACAAATCAGTCTGGTCCCTTCAAACAGCACACCAGATTAGAACAAGCACCCGAACAAACCAGAGCGGAAAACCCGCCGCTCTCTAAAGCCGGTTTCTAAAGCCCTAACAAATCGCTCCATCTTTCACTCATTTAAACTTTCCAAATGAGGGTCAATACGGTCCCCGAGCATCCAAATGCTAATGCGCTTAAGTGCGCTTAAGCAGCTTTCCAGAGTGAATGGGCCAAAGAAGGGCTCGAAAAGACACGGCAGAGTTACTGTCACTGTCAAAAAGTCATTGTAGCCACCCCCAGAGTGGTTGCAATTCAACAAATTCATGATTTCTGTCTCTTAAAGGCATCTGCTTGAGAACATTTTTTCCCTGAGCTGCTTTATCTCCCAACTTCAGGCCGGCTCCAAAGAAAAAAACCCTCGATCGACTCTTGAGAACCGATACAGAGAAAGGGCCCACATACCTTATTGCTTTCAAATTTCACACGCACAAAAAGTTACCTTATTCACAGACAAAAGTGATTGGGCAAAGGTTCATTTCTTATACAAGCTGCAGCACTCCTTTTTTCCTCCTCCTTTCAATTTCTACACAGTCGTGGTCACCCAAGCAGAAAACTTTCAGGACCATGTGCCTCTTTAGGAAAGTCTGTTTATGAAGGGGGTTTTTGTCGCTAGTAAAGAAAATCAAAATTCTATAAAACTCCAGTGTTCCTTGCTGGGTATTCCCTCAAAGGTACTCTGTTACGAGGGCAGAGGAGGGGAAATCAGATATCAAAACTCTACATAACTAATTTTTAAAAAATCTTTCCTCTTCAGAAATAAGATTTGGTTCAAAAGCTTGCAGGAGAGCTGCACTTAGAGCTGAGAGCGAGCCTTTCCCTGGCAAAAACATGGCTATGTCTCGTTCCTGTTTTCCCATACTCCACACGGGTAGGTGCTTTGCAATAATCCTTTGTGATAATTTATGTGTATTGAATTGCAAAACATAGCAACAACTTTCCTGACAATGGCCTTGGGATGTAGCAATGATGTCTTGTTAGGCAAAGCTAGGAGGGAATGTTTTTTATACTGACAAGAGACAAATGCGGAATTTCTTCTGAACTCGGTAATCCTCAGAAATGGAAAGCTTGTTGATTTACCACATAATACACCTTCAAAATGCATCTGCTCCCCTACACACACCACACAGTCAAGTGTTTCAGACTGCATTTCTGCATACCTACAGTAAAAAGGAAAACAGACATTAAAACAATTGTGTTTTATATATCTGTAAAGCCTCCAACAGTCTATATCCTATTTTACACTGTGTTTGTGTGGGAGCATTGGGAGCCGCTGTGGACTGCACTGCTGCTTCCTGCTCCGCTGAAAATGCAGCTGATTTTTCATTGATCTCACTCTCCTGCTTTCTGAACAACCTTGAGACTGAGCCCACCTCTTGAAATGTGAGCTATTACATGCTTGTAAGTACTTCAACAAATTTTTGGGGCAGAAAAAAACTCCAAAAACATGGTATCCAAGCACTCAATCTGTTCTATGGCACCTGCCTACTGATGTTTAAGATGTGTATTATTTTTCCCAATTATTTGAATACTTTTTTCAAGACTTATGATTACTTTGAATTCTTCTGAAAAAAAAGGAAAAGAAAGTAGAAAATACACATTGCTCTTTTTTTAATTAAGAAAGTTCAGTAGCAGCTGCCACTGCAATTCACAGTGAGTGGCATGGATTGACACAGACGTGCTTGTGGCTGTGAATGCCAGGAGAGAATGCAGAGTCTGAAGACTGATAACAGGAGCCAGGTGAAATAAGGTCCTGAGCACATGAGCAACCAAATCAATTAAATTTAAGATATTTCATTTTACTCCAGTTACATACTCTGGCAGGACAGAAAGACAGACGTCCATGTATCATCTCATTGACAGTGAAATACTTCTTTTGAAATGCCTCTCAAGAGTCAGAATCAATCTGAGACTTACTAAATTTTGATAATAAAATGCTTTTTTTATTATTATCTGGATGCAAATTGTTTTTGAAATAATCAGCAAGGTAAAAGATTTGCTACTTTGGGAATAACAGGAACGTGTCTTGTTTGGGCTCCTCCTTTCCTCTGAGGTGCTGATACAATTTCCTAGATATTGGGAATACACCAACAGCAAATTCACCAAATCACATGATGTAAGAGAAATAAAATTTGCAAGCGAGAAAAACAGAGTTAAATGTAACTTTCTGAGTCTATGGCAGTTGTGCATTAGCTGTAGGACAGAGAACACCGTGGTTTTCAAGCTCTACGTGCCACTGAAATGGTGGCTGATTTTTCAGAGCCGTGCAGAGGTTTTTGGTCTCTCAGCTGCTGCAAACATCAGGGGCATCACAGGGCTCAGTCCCCCAGGGTGCAGCAATCAAACCAACCCAATCTGAGAGGACAGACACTTCTATTGCAAAAATATCCTTTAGACTATATATTAACTTGTCTTAACTTTAACTGAGTGCAAATAATAATGTCCCAGAGAAGTTACTACACTTGTAATTCTAATAAGCTCCCAGGAGCAGGAATTAAATTCAGCAGTGACATAAATATTAGTTGAGTAAAGAACAAATACAAAAAAGTATTAATGAGAAGCCACATAAGTATGAATATGGAAAACTACTTTCTCTTTGGTGCTCCCAGAGGAGCCAGCTCCTGCCCAGGGGTGCAGAGGTGGTGGAGCAGCCGGGTGGAAGGAGGGCAGGACCCCCACAGCTCATGTGCCCTGTGCATGGCCCCTCTCCTGAGAGCACATCCCTGCCCACAGCACGACCCTCTGCCTGTACCGTGCCAGGATTGACCCTCAGGGGCAGGTGGCAGCAGCACCAGTGAGAGCCCAGCCCAGGACCCAGGGCATTGCTCCAGGCCCTCCCCATGGCCCTCCTGCTCATCCGTGGCACAGGGCCATTCTGGGATATTTTAACATATCTCCTTGGGTGCTGTGTGTGTGACCAAAAAAGTTCAGCAACAAAACACTATCCTCATGACCCAATTGTCCCAAAGCCCTCCTGCCTTCTTATGATAAATGATCCCCTGGAAACAGCTCATCTTTCTTTGGTCTCAATTTCACATCAGCTGCACTAAGTTAATTGTAAAATACATTTTCTGGTCCAGAGAAAGAGATAATTCGTGACAAGATCATCACAGCGTGTCATCACCAGGCAATGCCAAACTTCTCGTGCACTTTTTGGGCTCTGTGCTGAGTGACCTGAGCCCAGGTAACAGCACAGCCACTGTCCAGCAGCTTGGCAAACCTGTGCTCAGGGACAGTCACCTGCTCTGACACTGCCCAGGCACCACCCCACTCCCACAGCTTCACCCTGGGCAGGGACAGCTGCAATTCCCACGTGTGGTTGCTCAGGAGGCAGCAGGGCTGGGTTTCCCAAAGCCTGTCACTGCAGATCCAGCCTGGCCAGGGAAGGGCACCAGAGCGGCCAGCCCAGAGCTGGAATGGCTGGCCAGGTGCTGGAATGGCTGTCCCAGAGCTGCAGTGGCTGGCCAGGTGCTGGAATGGCTGGCCCAGAGCTGGAATGACTGGCTTGGTGCTGGAATGGCTGGCCAGGTGCTGGAATGGCTGTCCCAGAGCTGCAATGACTGGCTTGGTGCTGGAATGGCTGGCCAGGTGCTGGAATGGCTGGCCCAGAGCTGGAATGGCTGGCTCAGTGCCACGTGTCACTGGCACAGCTTGCCATTCTCCAGGTCTGGAGGGAGCCCTGAGATCCCTGACCATGGCCCCAGGCCTCAACATCTTTGCTCTGTGCCAACAGCTGGTGGCAATGACAACTGTCTTCTTAATTCTCTTCTTCAGAAAAGAATTTGAATTAAATCCAAAAGGCCTCTGCCTTTGATTCTCCAAGATTACAGACCACGCTGAACTCCTTTTCCATCAGACTTATTCACCTGTATGCTGATTACCTTCTCATTTTCTCTCTCTGGCTCTCTGGTCAGGTTGCACATCTTTCTGTATTCTCTCATTTTGTTCTCCTAACTATGATCTCAAGCCTGGGTTCAGCAAAGCACCTACACTGAGTGGCAAACCATTAACCAGGAGCTGTGTGGCACCTTTGTGAATCAGGACATGGCACTGTGTGGGGCCTCTGCAGGCAAAGGTAAACAGCTCTTCTGCCCCCCTTTTAAGGTCCCAGTTTAAATTCACTTGCTGACATTGATAAATACACATTCGAGACTTTGATCAGATCCACATAAATCCAGAGCCCTACAAGATCTGGGATTTGGAAGCAGTTTGCTAGAAAAGTTCCTCGCCTTCTCCTGTCCATCCCTCTAATCACTTTGCATCACTACTTGATGTCAAGTAGTCCCAGGGAAGTTTTCAAAGACAATTACTTTCTTTTTCATAATTACAGTCCAACTGTTCCTAGGGAAATCCTATGCATATATGCAATGTATGCTGTCTTGTCCCATAAGGTGTGCACCTCTTCAGATTTACTTAGACATTCTATTATTTCTCTTTCATAATTTTTCCTACTTTGGCCATGTAGCGATACCAGCTTGAAAAATTCTTTGGAAACCTTCAGAGCACTTACACTTTTTCACTCCAGCTGACCAAGCAGGGTGTATTGTTTCTGTTCAGCAAAGACTTTGATGAAGCACACAGAATCTGTGATGTAAATCTGTATCTGTAGAAAAACATGAAAACCTCTGTTCTTCTGAATTCAGGAGGAATGAAATAAGAGGCAGCTTCTCTCCTTATAGCTAAGCTTGCTTTTCTCTAACTTGCAGACTAAGAACCTCTATTTCTTTTCATTTTAAAAGCAAAACAGCTTGTGAACCCTATCTGCTCCCGTGTGCCTTGAAATTGCCTTTGTTTTGAGTGGTAACGTTTGCCTGTTTGGGCTGATGGTGTTCCCGTTTCTGCTGCCTCCAAATGTCATGGGTTCTCACAGCCACAAGAAATGAAACACAGGAGCAGTAACACTGAATAGCAAAAATTTAAGTCAACACCTAAGAAAACTCTCTGGTGCTTCTGGAGTCCCTTTCAGCACTGGGCACTGCAGGTCTGTCAGCTCCATCCTCCCTAACCCCTGCAACGAGCCCTGACACAGCTCGCTGGGGCCATGGGCACAGCCAGCTCCTGCTCCCACTGACCTCAGCACAGCCTCAGGAACTCTCCCAACCTGCACTGCCACCAGGTGCAAAGTCAGCAGTTTGCCCTTTAAACTAATGGAGAGTTATGTAGAAGATCAAGGGTGCGACACAGCCCAAGGTCAAGGCTTTGCCTCTGGAGAGTGTGACCCTTGGGCTCCCAGCAGCAGGTATCATCAGGAGCTGACTTTAAAACATGAAATATTGGGCAATTCTGAAATCAAACCATCTATGCACCTAAAATCTAGATGCCCTTATGCAGCCACTGAATACTTTTGATCATAAAATTAAAAATACAAAGATGTAAAAACCTTCTTCTTCTTCCTATTATGCAAAACAGCAAAAAAAAATTAGTCCCTTAAAGAGACGTGGAACAAGAAAGCAATTCGCATGAGGCATGAGTGTGTTGTGGCTGCCAGCAGCTCAGGCCTGGCCTCCTCCTGTGCCTCAGCACAACTGTGGGAGGGGTGGGTGTCCTCCAGGAGGGACCTGTGCCATCCAGGTCATCAGCTGGTCACAGCCATATACAGCAAAGTGCGAGAGATGCCCATGTTCTTCCACTGTTTCCTGTCCATGGGAAAGAAGCACCCCTCCTCCAAGTTTACTTTTTAAGGAAGCAAACATGAGAGGAGAATAGTTTCCAGCTCACTGTATCTGTTTTTCAGCCCTGAACAAGTTGGGAACGCAAATTTCACTGTGTTGACAACTGAAATGTGCTGAATGGTGTTACAGTGAGAGTAAAACCTGGCTGACCAGGTGATGCTTTGCTGGTGCAGCATGTGGACCATTTTCTTCCTGTATTTTACCCCTTTTTTCCCATTTGTCCAGCTTCTCTGACTTGGCTCCTTTTCATCCTGCCATATCTCATTCATTTCCCATCGATGTACTCCCTGTCTGGTTCCACATCATTTGCTCCTTTATTCACTTTTGAAATGGAATATGAGTCCAGCAGCCTGTAAATTCAAATAATCCTTTTCAGCCAGTTATGTTCAAATAGCTCAGAGAGCCATGAGGTGGGATTGAATTGTCTCCCTCCCATCACTGTGGCCATGCAGGTGCCAAGAGCCTGGCTGTGGCAGCACCTGACCCCTCTGAGCAGGGCTGTCCCCCAGGCACGCTGCCCACCAGGATTCTTCAGCAAGACCCAAACCATCATGGAGCTCACCCACTCACAGGAGCCCTGATTCACACATTAAAAGTAAAATGTTTTTGGATAAAATGAATAAAGAATATCTTTGTAAAATACTGTGCAAGGTGTGGAGCCAAGGTTTGCTATATCCTCCTCAGTGAAGAGTCAGACAGACAGACAGATCAGTTTGCGTGCACCCCCACACTCAGTAATGACTGGCAACACACAGGAACAGCTATGGGGTAACATAGTTGGTGTGGAGAGGTACAGGGTGGTATATTCTGTGTACCAGCTCTCTGTTCAACCCTGGTAAGGCAGCTCTGCATCTCCTCTGGTGGGTTTGGGATGGTGTGAGGAGGGCTGTGCAGCTCTGCAGTGTTCAGGACTCCCCAGAACACAGCCTTCCCTGAGAGGGCCAAAGCTCAGCTCTGATCACCAACAGCCTCAGCCAAGTACAGAGACACAGCTGAGCAGACCTGGAGGAACAGCAACTTCACAGCCCTGGCTGGGGGTCCAGAGGGATTCAACCCTGCAGTGGATGCTGCTCCCTGGCTCATCTAACCCTGCTGGGAGAGCACAGAAAGCTGTGCCACAAGAGTGGCCACCAGGGCCCTCCTGCTGGTGAGGACCAGCGACCCTGCGGAGGGGACACAACAACCAGAAACACCATTCTACAGAGTTCCTGAAACACAGACGGCATTTTTTTCCTTAAAGCCAATCAGGATTCAAACATGTTGAGAAACAGAGAAGAAACAGAGAGCTCCCAATTATGCTGAGAGAGGGGAAAATGCGATTTCCGAAGTGTTAACACAGAATCACTTAGAGCTCACAACTGGGGCTGGCTGCTGAAGTGCTGTTCTTTCTGCTGCATCTTTAAGTGCTGTTAAATTCATTTGTCACTCGATCGAAAGCCAACAGGCCACAAATCTCCCAAGCCCCTCTGAGGCTGAATAGTGAGAGGAGGATTCTGCTGGGCCACCAGGAAACGTTTGAGCGCAGCTCTGTCTGCAGCGAACACGCCACTTTAACTCATCTGCCTCCCCATTCTCCACGGCCCAGGACGACAAATTGCTCACTGTGGCTCCTTTCAGGGGCAGCACAGCGCGCAAAGAATCATGACTGAGCAGAAACACAAGGAACAGGCACATAAAAATTCATCACTTTGGCCTCCTGACCTCTTGCCACTGGATTTGGCAAACCCCGTCTCAAAAAGTAGCACCAGGGGAGAGCTAAGCAGAGCGGCGGAGTGAAATTACTGACAAAAAATATCCTGGACACAGGAAAACCCCACCAGATGCTTCATTGTCTTTGCAGAGAAGTGGTGCCGAAAAAGGGGGTGATCTACCACATGGCATATTGGGTGGAATAAGTAGTGCCATTGTTTCAGGGCAGCTCTGTCACTTTACTGACCGCAATACAAAGAGGTGTAAAGCAAGATTTAATCCTGACTTTTTAGTCAGCAGATTAAAACCAATCATGCCAGATGTCCACAAGACTGTTTAACATACAGAAAGCTTTTTCATACACCACAAAAAAGTGAAAGCTGTAATAACTTCTTCTTTATTTCCTCTAGAGAGGCCTTTTTCACTCACTTTTAGTCAGAAAAAAGAGAGATGTTATAATGGATTTTAAGATGTGCTATTAATTTTTACTCTAGGCTTTGCTTTTCCCTTTTGAGACAAAGCTAAACAAAGTAGATTCTTTTACTCATCCAAAATCAGACAGGTATGCCAAAGAACACTGCTGGTATAAAAAAGTTGTGATTTCAAAAAGAATTAAGACCAGAAATGTATGTTATCAGCAGCATTAAAGTTCCTCTCCATAATACTCAAAGCAGTGCAAGACCTGAAGATGTGGTGGTGATGCTGAGAAAGACACAGTTATCCTTTTGCCCCTTGAACTGGAACTGACTGGTGTGACTTTGTGCCCAGGCATCTCCTCACACCTGAGCTGAGGACGTGCCTGCCTGGAGCAGCCTTGGGGAGCCCTGGCTGGCAGAAACCTCTCAGGGCTGGCACTCCAGGGGCAGGTCCCCTCTGTGCCACTGCACCTGGGCTGGCAGGCAGTGTCACCTCCACAGCCACTCCTGCAGCGGGATCCAGGAAGATCCCTGACCACGGTCACCACAAGTTAAACATGAATGCTCGTAAGTGATATTCCTATTTAAAAATACTCTCAGACTGCTCTTCTTTAAACTCACCTACACAACTGCTACACACTTGGCAGTGTTGCTGCTTTTCCTTTTTCTATTTATAAACAAATTAATATGCAAAAGTATTACCATAAAGGATATAAATTCAATAACTATTGTTCTTCTAAAACCTGTTTAGGAATTTTTTTCTGCTATACTACCAAAGTGGAAAGAAGTCTGCGTATTAGTGCCCTGCCCTGAATTTCCATAGCCAAAAATGCTGATAAATTCCACAAAACTCCGAAGGTGTATTTGGGTTCTCATATTAAAATGCAAATAATTTATGCATTTAAGAAAAATAATTGAAAACAATACAACTCTTTAAAAAATTCCAGTATTAGGCTGATTTGTGTCACATACATCATTTAGCAACACGGAAGCCTTGAGAGAGGCAGCAAGAGAATGCCTTGCTTGACATCCCTTATTTATCAGTTGCTTGGAAAAAGTATAACTTACATATTTCATTCATTTTCTTGTCATGTGCTTTAAAATCCTCATAACAAGCTCCTAAAATAACTGCAACCACCTTACTGAATCCCTGAGGTACACCAGCACTGTTAGACCATTTCCTTCACTTCATACCTGGCAGAGACCCAAGTGAAGAGTTAAGACAAACCAAACAGACCAGCAAGGCACTGCCTTAGCTGTGCTGACACCAAGTTAGAGACAGGCACAGCTTTTTCCTGGCTGCTTAGTGCTTTCAGAGAACAGCTGTAAGACACTTGTAGCTCTTCCTGCTCTGCCCCTGCAGGAGGGGAGGCCAGTGCTGAGCTGCCCGAGCCAGCTGTGTGTGAGCACAGACCTTCCCTCCTGCCACACCTGAACTCTCTGCATCCTTCCAAACCAGGGGCCACCTCTGGAACTCCTGTCAGACAGAAGGCTAAGTGTGTTTGGGCTGGCCATGCCCTGCCACACTAAACCACAGCCACAGTTACACAGATAGCACCATGCTTCCTTCCTGGAAAATGGGTTTCGTGCGGTTAATTACGCTGCATGGTTTGTCTTTTCATCCTCCTCCTCCTCCTCCTCCTCCTCACTGCATTCCTTGCAGCTCTGGGGCCATACAGCTCAATGACTCTGTGATTCTATACTGAATCAGACCTCCAGCACTGCTTCTCCCTTCCCCAGTGCATTATGATGGCTGAGAGGTGTAAAACAGTGGCTTTAACTCTTCTGGCCCCTCCCTCTCGTACCCAAGGGACACGGGCAGGCGGCACAGCGAAGGTGACGGCATTTTCTGCGTAACAACGTCCAAATGGAAACTCTCAAACTACCTAGAGGAGTAAGTCAACTAAGTGTAAATCGGACTAAGAGATATCTGCCTGTTGAACACTTATTTCACCACTACTTATTCCACTCCAGAATTTGCACAATTTTAAAATTACAATTCTACTCCCTACTTCTGAATTTCTTCAATCAAGTCTTGTGGGTGGCCCTCAAGATACATTTTACCAATTTTTCATGCCCATCCCTCGAAATGTGACCCTGCTCCTGTGCTTTTATCTCTCTGACAACTTCACACAGGAAAACATGCAGCCCCTCTGATAGCATGAAATCGGAAACAATAGCCTCTGGAAACAAAGGGGAGGAGGGAGGCAGGATACAGTCCAGGTCCTGGCTGATTTTAGGCACAAACAGATGTTCGTAGGACCTGATACCCTGAGCAAGCTGAAAGGAAAAGCTTGTAAAAGAAATGGACCTTAAAAACAATGTATTGAAGAGCTTTAAATAAAGGCAAAGGGAAAGCAATATGGCTTTCACTGATGAATCCCAGCAAAGAAAACCAAAGTGGCACCATGAATTTCAATGATGCATTTTTCTTTCTCAATGAACTCTACAGCTCATTTTGAAATCTCCAAATTGCTCCAATCTCAACTTAGTTTACAAGTCTCCCATAGCCATTAAAAGATTACAATACAGGCATTTCTATTTCTTGTAACTAATGACCAGAGCTGGGAACACCCAGCGAAGCCCTGAAATATAGGCTAATGCCATTATTTTAAAAGCTGCCTATAGCTCAAAGAGGAATATGCTGAAAGAATCTTGATTGGAAAATATCTTAGACTAGCTGTTGGAACAAATTCCGTTCAATCTCCTGCTCTTTTCATGCACGCTGTTTCAGACTCAAAAAGCCCCTGGAAAGAATCCCTGAAATGCTGTCCTGAATTGGACCCGGGTTCCAGTTCACAAAAGCCAAAACGCACCATTTACAAACGAAACAAAGTGTGGAATCACTTCTCCGACTGAAGTTTCTGCTTTTGTGATTAAAACTTTCTTCCTCTCCCTTGAAGAGCCTGCCATCCAAAAGGCCCCATGCCATGCTCCAATGCACAAAATACATGGATTCATTACAGGAGAAAAAAACCCTGAAAAATTTGGCACAAAGGCGGGTGCATAGCTTAAGTCTTGTTTAGAGTAGCCCTCACTTGAACTCCACTCATTTGCATAGATTTTACCTATTGATTGTCTCCATCAGGGATACAGTGGATGGCTAAAAGGAATGTTCCATCAGCTGCTTATGGTCAGGTGCAGATTTAACTTGGTAATTACAAGCAGCAGTGAAATGCACACAGTAAAGAAGTCAGTGATATCTTCCTTCACCAGTATCAAACTCAGTAGAAATTATTTTAATGACAAGAAAAGCCAAGACCAACATTACCTAAGTCTGCTCAGGAAGCTTTAAGAATTCCCAAGGCAAAGCTCCAGCCAGATGTGACTGTGCTTTTGTATTCTAATCACACAGAGCAGACCCTACATCACATCTATCGCCTCCTGAACTGAAGCAAATAGCACCTCTTGGACTAAAACACACTTTCAGAAATGCTTGACCTCCTGGCAAGACACAGGACACTCACCAACTCCTCTGGCACCTGCTCCAGGAACAGAGGCTCTTACTAATCACTCTTGTGGCTGATTTCTCATGTATGATTTTTCATTTTAAATTGTCTGTTAGTGGCTTCTAACTATCAGTTAGACATGAGAGGAAGGGGGACACTGCAGTGAACACAGGGCAGCAATGGACTGCAGCGCCCTGGCTGCACAGCCTGGGGAGCCCATGCCAACAGCCTGGGTGCCCCAGCTCACCTGGGCACAGCCTGGGGAGCCCATGCCAACAGCCTGGGTGCCCCAGCTCACCTGGGCACAGCCTGGGGAGCCTGAGCCAACAGCCTGGGTGCCCCAGCTCACCTGGGCTAAGGGAGCCTGGCTCAGCACACCTGGCCCTCTGAGCTCTGGGAGACACTGCTCCTGGCACCCACACCCAGCCCAGGGTCCGGGTGAGAGGACACAGGGCCTTGCTCTCCCTCCTGTCACACCAAACTGGGCCTTTGCAATACACACAGTGGAGGTGTGCAAGGCATCTCAATACGCCAGTTTGGCAGCCACATGCAAAATCAAATTCACAATTAAACAAACATACCTAAAGATGCCTCACTGATTATGCCATGGCATTGCCAGGGGAGCTGAGCTTGAGCTGCTCTCCCTCAGTGTGTCCTGCTGCTCTGCAGCCACCCCTCGGTGCTCTTGCTGTGCAACACAGCCCAACACAAACTGAGACAATGATGCTTTCAAAACTTGTCTTGCCATCACTTGATTTCACTTCACCACTGTCATCCAAACTGGTAATTCACAACAAACTGCCTTGTTCAAGGCAAGTTTTGTGGCTGCATTTCATATTTCTTTTCTCACTACCAACTCTTCCATTAATCTGCCTGCAAGCAATGTCAAACTAATAAGCCTTCAGCTAATGAGAACCTTGCTCAGTGCTTCCTTCCTTTCTTTACCCTTAACCACAAGAACAAATTATCCTCTTCCAGCATTTTGCACTGTCCCAGGTACTCGTTTGTTCTAAACCAACTTTAAAGTCTGTTGGCTACAGATGGGCAATTACAATTGGCTAGTTTTACTGCTTAAGTTCCTTCTGACTGTGACTGATCTATGGTCAGGGAATGTCACCCAGGCATTGTGGCTCAAAGCTTTCCTTCTTTTTTAAATTATACACAAATATGTCAACTTAAAGAGGAGTTCCAGTACATTCAGGGAAAACATTAATTATTTTTCTACTACCAGATGTGAGCAGAGCTCTTGAACATTTCACTTGGATACAATACTGACACTCTTGTGAAATCCAGCACTTGTTAAAATTCCAAAAATAAAGGACAGAAATTAAAAATAAATCCTGCTGGCTCATCAATGACATTTACAAGTGGGTAATACTGGAAAGAGTTACTCTTGATAAGCCTTCCACACCTACTGAAAAGAGGTTGTCATACCTATGTAGTGGATACTGAATATTCATTATCTGGACTTGTGAACTTTAATCAGATATTTCAGAGTGAGCAAACCAAGACAGACTAAGCTTTTGAATGCCATTGAAAGAACGAATGCTTTTTCTGTATGGCTGCTAATTAGGTAGTAATTGCAGTACTGAACTATCCGTAACAATGTGATTTCAGAACTGTATGAACTAAGCAACCAGTGCAGTTTGCACTAACTGTGACATGTTTTACTCCATAAAGGACATCCTTTAACTTCTCAGGATTATACTCACTGTGCACAAAATTCAGCTGCCAGTATTAAAGGATTTTAAAATTACCATTACAAAACCACAATAACTTAGAACACAGAGCTGCTCAGTTAAAAAACTGTAATTCACAGGCTTCGATGCAAGTTCCATTTCATTGTAGAGAAATCATCAAAGGTGAGAACAATGATAATGGCAACAGCCTACATATATCCATCTGACTACCCAGTGCATGCTCAGGGCTGAAAAAATCTGTGCAAGTCAGTGGCAAAAAATCAACTGAAACAGCCAACTGTACAGAGATCAGTGGCAGAAATTGCCTTTTGTTTCAATGCTCAGCACAGGTTTCAGCAGAAATTCAGCCAGCAAGGGGCCAGTGCAGCTGTTTGAGCTGTTTGCTGGACACACAACATGCAGCATCAGGCAGCAGTCGAGCCCTTGCAGAGTCCGACTACTACAGAACTAAAGCCTGAATTTTGTTTACTCCTGCTTTTATTGTTTGTCACTGTTTCTTAGAGTTATTCTGCTGTCAATATTTGAAGAACAGAATCCTGTCTGGATATTGATTTCCTAAAGACTTTGAGTCATTGCCTTCATAATGCATGTATTCTAAGGCAAGTGCATGCAAAAGGTGGAGGTGAAGCTGCTTATTGAATTAAATCAATACAAGACACCATACTGGCAATTATCATCTAGTATTCATTTTATATAATGTAAAATACCTGGCAGATGGAAGAAAACAAATTTCCATCCCACTTTGGCAATTTTTAATTTAAATCTCTTGTATACTCTGGACCTTGGCTTGCTGAGGCTCAGCTGCTGTCACTCAGGCATTGAGCACACACTGGACTCTGCTCAAGGATGCTGCTGCCCACAGCCACCTCCTGTGACACTCCCATGGTTCCCACTGAAGGCAACACACAGAGAGCAGTGCACCTGCAGTCTGGAGATGCTTCTCCAAGAGCAGCTCAGGGGCTGCACCGAAGGGACTCCATGACTAAAAAAATCTCAAATGACAGTGAGGGAGAAATACGAGAACCACACCAAAGTCCACCTCAATCCACGTTACGTTTGTGCTCTGCAAGCTTAATGACAATACTGCAGTTACGCTGCATGCAGCTGAAAACAAAGAATTAAATCTGGTTTAATTTTCAGAGAAGCATTAAGGTTATATGAGTAAAAGTAATTTAGAAATAGCATCACAGCTAGATGTGATTTCCATAAAGAATTGACTGGGTGTATGTATTTCTTTGCTGTCCCTAAAGGAGCAGGAGGCCCTCAGTGCCACGCAGAAGCCTTGCAGAACACAGTGAGGATCAGGTTGGATGGGACCAGTAGCAGTGTTTGTAATCCCTTCTGGAGGCTGCAGGGGAAGCCAACAGCTGTTTGCTGTGCTCCAGAGCACACAGGCTGTGTGAGGGCTGCACAGGAGACTATCCCAGAGGCTGAACTCTGGATCTGCTCCTACCACGGGGCTGTTTCATGTATGTTGTGTATTTCTGAACCTCTACCTGAAACTGCCACTTAACCATTAGTGCTTATTTGTCCCACTGAAAGGGCAATTACACAGGACAGTGGGAAGTCAGCCACAAAGCAAACAACAAAAGCCAGAGGAAGGCAGATGAAACGAGACTTTGCAGAAAGGTCCACATGGATAATATACCTTGTTCTTCCAGAGGAAGACACCATGAAGGAATATGATAATTTTCAAAGATTTTATTGGCATACTCTTAACTCATTAAAGAAAAAAATATCTATTCCATGGCTGTTGAGAATAACAGCAGACTGTATAGGTCAAAAATTGACTGACATCACTCTGGACAGGCATTATTGAGACACACAAAGAAGCTGTTGTGCCTTTAAGCTTATGGTACATTGCAAAGCAGTAAATGAAAAGCCACTATTATGAGGGGATGTTTATGTCAGTATCTGAAACAAATCTTCTTTTTACTAGGATAATACTGTCTTAAATTGTTAACTGTTGATCAGATAAACAACATGTGATAAAGATCCTATAATCTCTTTTCATACAATTAGTTTTAACCCTATAATGGCTTTGAATATTAAAATATCCCACATTACGAGCCTTGTGAAAGCTCCTAAGAGCTGTAAATGACATCCTAACAGAGTTCTTGTGTAATCAGTAATGCAAGAATTCAGGATTATATTTTAAATAATGTGGAGATTAGAGGCTAAAATTTTCACAAGAGGTGTCAGTCACTACCAGAACTCACATCCTACTATTTTGGCCTTAGTGAAACAACCAATTTGATCTCCCTGGTCAGGCTGCAGACTGCAGAGATGGTTCATGCAGTACAGGGCACGGGGCACCTCTCTGTGGTACCTCCTGTGGTTCCAGAGGTGCCCCATTCCCCAGAGGCACAGGGTGTCCTTCAGCAGAAGGAGGACCCACCCTCACCTCATTCCCTGTTTGTATGAACTCTACAGCCCACCCTCCACCTACAGAACTCCCCAACTACCCAGTGTCCACCTTAGGGTGCAATAACCCACAAATTCACAAGGACTGTAGCTGAGGGGCCTGGGTGGGGGCCCAGCTGCCCTGAGCCCCCCAGCTCTCTGGGGGCTGGAGCCCCTCTACCTGACCTTGGAACACCTGTGGGAGGAAGGGTGGGATTCAACGTGCCAGCTCCTCCTTCCAGCTGCCACTTCACTCCCAGGGGGAAGAGCAAAGCTTTGAGGCTCCCTGCTGAGCAGATGCTGCAAGCCTGCACAACGGGCCAGGAAGTTTTTCAGAACTTTGAAACAACTATCCTTCTTTCCTTGGAGAAGGAGTAACCTAAATGCTATAGCAACTGTTACAGCTGATTTGAGACCTGGGCTACCATTTTGCATACTTTGCTTTGAAATGTCAGTTTCATCTCCAATTGGGACAGAAAAAATGATACATTATGGGAAATTGTATTCTGAGAAAGGCAGAATCGCTCTCTGAATTGTCAATACCAATGAAGAGGCATTTGTGAATACATCATGTGGATTGGAAAAGCAATGCTTTCTTTAGTAACACACAAAATGATACAATACAGTGGAGACCTGTATCCAGCACCACTGTTTTAGAAATGCCCACGGTGTGAGTCCTCCTCAGAGGCACCAGGGAACGGCAGCTGCTGGCCTGTTTTCTACCTCTTTGCTGCAGAAATAGCAAAGGAAGAGTCACGAAGGAGAGAAAAGGAACGAGCTGCACATGCTTATTCCACAGTGCTGAGCAGTTCAAGGTGTGTTTTCTGACCCTTCTTAATATTAATACTGATGTCTGTGCCAATTTGCAGGGAAATAGGACTTGCAGACCAGATCCATCTGCCTGTGAGGCAATGTTAGTGCTGAGCGGGCTGAAGAAGGTGGAAGAAAGAGAAACAAATCAAAGCTCTGTCTGTCAAAGAGCTGTGCATGTCTGTATGTGCAGGCCTGCCCTGTAAGAGACAACCCAACCACGTTCTGAACAGCTCCATGGCACAGATCCCATAAAAAACCAAACATGGGAGAACTTAAAATACTTCTTACAAGGGCCAATGCAATAACTGGCTGAAGAGTAAGCATTCAACTGTGGAAACAGGCATTTCTGTCATTTTTATGTATCCTTGGATGGGATGGAAACAAGCAGAAATAATATAGAAGTAGATTTACTGAGTGATAATTACATACCTAGGAATGTGTTAAAAAACGGAATGGGACAGGCAGGGAACAGAGAGCTACAAAGTACACTGAAGTTAGCAGGAAGCTGCAGTGTTAGAGGAATTTGGTTCAATTACTAAATACAGTTGAAAAATTCAGTATGGCTAGAGAATTTGTTCTGGTGTGTGCTTTCTTTAAAAAACCTGAACTGGAAGATTTCTTTGACTAGGGACTGCACATTTCACTTACTCTTTGCCAAGCCACTGGGTTTATTTCCCTTAAACTTTACTAAAGTTTTATTTAGAGCCCCTTGAAAAGCAAGAATCAATAAAGTTGTTAACAGGTCAAAAAGCTGAACCTCTTGAGTGACTCTATCCCTGATAACAGTATGTCTGCCTGTCCCACACTGCACCATCGAGGTACAGTGTGCCACCACAAAGGAGCTTTACACACCTCAGGCATCAGTTTGTCCATTCTGCCTGAGGCCAACTCCATTTACCGCTCAGTGCTCAGGAGCTGCCACTGCAAACTTTACATTACTGACAGAGTTTTCTTCCAGCAACACTAAATGTGCATCCAAACTTAAATAAAAAACAAGGCTGTTCTTTTTTAACAAAATATCGATCTTCATTCCTTAGTGCACTTTTCTATGACTTTTGAGAATAAATATTTTCAGTTAATAATCTGTTAGAGGAATTTTCTTAACGTTTTAGCATACCTGCACATACATCAGAGATTTTGTGCATTCAGTTCATCAACTCTCACTGTATTTCTGACTCTGATTTTCAGATAGACACCAAATTCTTTTTTCCAAATTTTGTTTTTGATAAGCATTCTTTAATATGTGGCAGAGTTTTTTTTAAAAAACTCCTTCTAGGCTTCCATTTATGACAATGAAAATAGGTATACACATGCTGTTGATATACTGCACAAATGCAGAGTGCAAGCCCTTCCTTCCCCCCCTCCTTTTCTTTTATTCCATTGGTGGGTGCCTTTCAAACACCAGTGCATAATTCATCCACAGATGTTGAAATTTGTATCAAAGTAACACGCAGGAATAAGCTGAAATGCAAAAAGAATAACTTATTTTCAGATACATCTATTTCTTCTAAAACAACGTAATTCTTAAAAAAAGGTATTTTATAGCATCTACCCCCGTGGTATTTTGCCTCGGTTAAGCTGATGTGTTTCTATACTAGATATAAGCAAACCCCCAATCAATAGGTGGCTTTACTTAAGTAGTTATTACAGACTTACACTATGCATTACAGTAGTCCACTACATTATTCACATTACACCTGCCTTGATCAGAATAACTTTGCAGTCCCGATGTGATTACTGGTTGGTGATACCTGTGTTTTTCCAGCCCCAGTCCCTGCTGCAGCCCGAGCCCCCTGCCCGGACTGAGAACAGCCACCAGCCAGTGCTCAGCAGTGGGTGTGGAATGAAGTGACTCCTGCATTCCGACCCCAACGCTTCCTGCTACAGCTGCACAACCAAGGGCATGTCCGGGGGTTTGACAAACCCTTCTCGCTGTGCTGGTTAATGAGCACATCATGCAGCGAGGATGACCCTGCCTCGCTCAGACAGAGGAGCTCTGTTACAGTACCTGGGCAGGCTGCAGCTGACACAAGACAGGCAGCAGCACCTCACCAGCTGGGAGCTGTTGCCAAGGCCATCTCTCCATGCCTCTGAAGCCTAAGCCCCGGGACCTGCCCAGCTGGGGGACGCTGCCAGGGCCCCTGCAGGTAACTCTGGCTGCTTTGCTGGGAGCTCATAGGTCCCCACACGCTCCAGAACTCCCTCCCTCGCTCCCAGCCCTGTCCCTGCTCATTCAGACTGTGGGGCAGTGTCCACATCACACACTGGGAACTGCCCTGTGCCTTGGGGACCCCCTGCTCTCAGCACTGGCCCACGGGCACAGCCCTGGCAGCGGGAAACGGGACGGCTCCATGCCAGCCACCCCTGCTGCCAGCTGGTGATGGAGGGATGGAGGGACGGATGGAGGGAGGGATGGATGGAGGGGTGGGTGGGTGGATGAGTGGACGGAGGGATGGATGGGGGGAGGGAGGGAGGGAGGGAGGGAGGGATGGGGGGATGGATGGAGGGAAGGATGAATGGATGGACGGAGGGATGGATGGATGGAGGGGATGGGGTGATGGATGGATGGAGGGCTGGCAGGTGTAGGCGCCGGGGACAGGCGCTGCTGGCACCACTGTCACCCGCCGTCACCACAGCTGAGGGCACAGCTGCTGCCAACAGCCACAGCCACAGCCCAGTCTACAGACGGCGGCATTAATTAGCTTAATGATGCTCTGCCCTATTAGAAAGCACGAGATAATTCTATTTAATTTGTGTATGTTTTAATTAGGCCCCCGGCAGTGCCAGGTTTGATGAAGGCATCATCTCTGCCGTTCTGCCCTGTCACTGTGCCTGTGTCAGAGCGCAGCTGGCGCAAGCAGAGCTGCCCAGCCCCGCTCAGAGCAGCCCTGTGGGTGTCACAGTGTCACCCTGCACACAGTGACGCTGGGAGGGACCTCTGCCTGCTGGTAGCAGTGTCATCCCTTCCTGCAGCCACCAATTAAAAGCAGGTTTCTGACCACATGCTCCGAGACCCTCGGGGGCCCCAGAGGAGGCAGCTGGAGAACAATCCATTCACTCATCTCTCCTCTTACCCGTGATGGAAGTAGAAACAATTGCATCATTTAATTTACTATTGCAACGAGGATATGGCTCATTGGCCCCTCGTTGTTTTGAAGATGAATTTAATTAACCTCCTATGAATCTTGCCAATAACAGTGGCAGCATCAGGATGGAACAGAAGATGTCAAAAAATCAGCTGCAGGGCTGGGTAATGAGCATTTCTCAAGCTTGCTCTGCTGAGAGGACAGACATGGCTACAGAGCTTGGCCCCAGCAGAGAGCTGAGGAGCAGATTGAGTTAATACACTGCTGACTGACCTCTGGGAATCGAAGCTCAGGTTTGCTTTAGACTACTGAGAAAAAGAGAGGTAATTGAATAATTCCTAATAGCCACATATATCTTTAATGCAGAAGCCATTTACAATCACTGGAAAATAAATAATTGCAATTAACTACACTGTTAAGTAAATCTACAGTCCCTTGGGGAAGCAATCTGCATACTTTTATAAGTCTGGCTACAATATGAAACTCATCACAATGTCTATGAGAGTAATTTATAATGAACATTTAGTAGGTGCCTCAGATGTGTTGCTGCCATTTACATTCATTAATAAAACTCTCCTTATTAGACCTGTTGGAGAAAACCTGCAATTGTATGCATTTTAATTTAACAAATCTTTATCACACTTTCATTTTACACAGGATTTTTCCCCCAGAATTTCCTTGAGCTTGTAAAGAACATTAAAATATCTAGGAGATGAAGGTTATTTACAGGGAACTGTCTGAGAAGATAAAACCAATCCAGAATCTTGTGTGCTTTTCTAACCAGAATGCGAATATGATCTGAAGCTTGTCAGCTTTATTTGTTTATTTCATGGTGTGCAGGTTTATCTCAGAAATAAAGCAATGTGGGTTTTCTTTTACAAGGATGGCTTAGTATCACTTTACTGCAGGAAGAAGGGAACTGTATTCCAGTTTCAAACTACCAGCCCCTATGGAGCCGGACCTACCGCTCGGCCATGAGTTAAATGGATGCAGTTAAGATCCCAAATGGACAGGTGCAGACACCTGCACATCATAACTGCTGAGGAAAGGCAGTTTGGTTTGGGGCAGGGAAGCACAGGTGCACATGCCCACAGCTACATATCACACAGAGGCCCAGAGGGATGTGCCAGGATATGGCCCCGATGGTGCTGCCAGAGTGGCTCAGGAACTGACACAGCAAAGGCACTGGAAGATGCACTGGAGCCACTTCAGCAGCAGCCCCTGGACTGCCCATGTGCCAGTAACAACCCCCCCGACTACTCCAGCAACAGGAAAGCAGATTTTCCTAGCAAGGAAATCAATGTGACTTAAGGTTCCCATAAATGTTCAATAAATTATATATTAATGATTTATTGTCCATTAATTATGAATTAATAAGCACAATGCTTGTGGCATCTGATTTAGGACACTGCATTTTGGGGTCTGGACTCCACATTTTCAACAGCTCCCAGATACTGCCTTTATATGGCATAATTGAGAAAACCTTTACAAATACTTTTTATTCTTTGTGTTTGTTCTAAGCCCAGTGTGCATTTCCACAATGTATTTCCACACATATTGCTCTCAGCATCTCAGTTTCCAAGTGTTCAGCACACTGTGGTCTCAAGGGGGAATTCAAAAGGTCAGCAAGAAAAGCAGAGATAAATTTCCTAATATATACAAAGATGACAGGTCAATGGATTAACCCTTAAAACTCCCAGTATTAACTCCACTGCTGAACAGTCCAGAGAGTGGTTAATATCCATTTGTACAGCCACATGTTCTCAAACGCCAGAAAGGACTGGGATGTCCTTTGGAGCAGGAGGTTCCCAGCTAAGCACAGGCTCACCCTCAGGCTGGCACTGAGTGCTGGGGACCTGGGGACATGAGCACCTCTGGTCATCCTTGTTCCTGCTCTGCCACTGCAGCTGTGCCTGGCCCTGGCTGGCTCTGGGAAAATGGCACAGCCGAGTCACACCACCTGCAAACCACTCTGTGAAGGGATTTGGGGCTGGACTGTACATATCTCACACACAGCCAGGCCATCAGGTCCTGTCTCATACAATTCCTGCTGGAGATGGCCTGCAGCTCTGCCTTTCCAAACAGTACTCTGGGATGTGACCTGTCTCCCAGCAGCTGACAGCGCTGTGCTCTGAGTGCTGAGTGCCCAAGGCTGTCCCCATGCCCAGGGCTGTCCCCAGCACAGTGCTGGGCAGTCACTTCTGTAGAGCAAACTGCATGAGACAACTGTTTCTTAAAGGTTTTGGATCTGCTGACATATGAATTTATAAACTGCAACAAGTGCAGAACTCTACAAAACAAACTTAATGTGACTTTACCTGTACCTGTGTGAATTATACATGGAAGTTTCTAGATCACATTTAATTATGCTTAATTAAAGTTGCAGAGTAGCTATGTGAAGTTCTGGTTAATGGAGTACGCTGCTTTTCCAAAAGAGCAACAGAAAATCTGTATTATTCCACTGCTTTGTGCACACACCTTAACTAGGAAGAATGAGGAAATTAATTTGACTCCTCTCTCAATTACACCTGTGTACTCAAATGCAGCAACATTGCCCAGCAGCAGTAAAGCATTCCCAGGAAGCAGAGCCCTGTGTCAGGCTGGGAATCCCCAGCGCACAGGCAGGGATCTGCTGTGCAGTTTGCATGCTCTGGGCTCAGGGACAGGATTCTGTTTGACATGGTTCACTTTGAAACTCACAGATATAAATGTAGAAATCTTAATCCACTGGTACCAAAGCAAACACCCTCTGCAGTTTCAGTCCTGCAGACTGCTGCCAGTGAGTGAGTCAGGAAAAACTTGGAGCACCCTCCATCAGTACTGGGTGCAGGAGGTAACTCTGCTGCAGAGCAACTGGCAGGTGTTCCCAGGTGTTCTTAGGAACATCCTCAGGAATACCATCACAGCACTACTGAAGAAAAGCCAGGTACGATAGTTCAAAACCAAGTGCTCTCTGAACATGAATGACAACCATGGCAGCTGCAGCATAGCAGAGCAGGATTTAACCCTTAACATATGCAGTATGAAGCTGTATATTGTGAATTAGTGACTTGACTTTCATTTCAATTATGCTTTAAGCTTGCTCGTTAAATGACTGCACTGTATCAAGGAGTCCAAGAAGGAAGTTATTAGTTCCATTTGCAGTGCTATAACATCAGACTCCTGTTTTTCAACAGATGAAGGAGCCTAAGAAAGGAGAAAGGCACCAAGTCCTGGATGGGAGGAGCCAGCCTGTGACACACAGGACATTTACTTCCCACTGTTTGATTTACAAAATTACAACTTTCAGCTTAAAAGATACAGGCCTGCCCCCAAGGACACAAAGAAGACACTTCAGTACCTCTGAGAATTGAAGTGGGAAAACCATGAGATTAAACTGGGTTTCAACCTGGGTATTATTTCTGACCCCACATTACCTTGACTGCTGAAGCTCAGCTCCAGGTAATCTCAACTCATAAAGAAAAAGGTTTAGTACATTCTTTTTGGCTTAATACAAATGTTCCATCACCTTCCACACTGAGATGCTGCTGGCACTGATGGCTGCCTGTACCTTACAGTGTGGAGTTCTATCATGGACACTTGGGAAATGCCTCTCATTTTTAACCCAGAGCAGAAATGTAACCCAGCACTTCTCTGCTTGCAGGAAATGCACTGTGACCACTAAGGAGATGGCAAAAGACACAAACATGCAATGGTAGTTACCTGTCAGATGTTCCTGTTAAAAGTAGTCTTGGCCAAGTCTGATGTCAATATTAACATTACTTTGTTAAGTCATATTTAGCTTTTCCACAGGAAAAAACATTTGAGAAATCAAACCTGGTAGTGTGTACAACATAAGAAAAAGACAAGTCCTACCTCAACTACTGCTTTGGCATCCAGTCTAAAGTTGAAATCTCCAAAGACAAAATATGAAACTTTCTCAAACCGCTGATCTATAATTCTGGAAAAAAAACGAAAACAGAACAAACCTGTCATTCTTTACACACATGCAAGGATGCACAAACACACTTATGTTGTCTTTAAGCATAGTCTCAGAAATACTTATTGGAATCATCAAAACTACCAGTTTATACTGGCCCAATATACTAACCCTGTTTTCCAGCTGATTTTCTTTGCTTATCACCAGTGCCTACATTTGGTTTCCCCTGCCTGGCTGACAGAGCAGCCTGAGGGAAAGCAGGTTTGCAGCAGTTTGCACAAGTCACACAGAAGCAGCATCTGGACACCATGGGAGGGCATCATGGAGGTCCTCCTCACCTTGGAAAGTTTAAGGATATGGTTTTGGGCTGGGCATCTAAGAATTAGGAACTCCAAATTAGCAGTGGGTTCAGAGTATGGCTGAGCTCACTGATGTCTAAGTAACGTTTCCCAATGTCTGTGAGTACTCCAAGAGCCACATGAGGAGTAATGTGGTAGGGCTAAACATCCATCATCCCACAGAGCATCCCTGGCTCCCAGCTCTGATACAGTTTCCTGGAGACAGCTCTCTGTGCTGTGCACAGCAGATTTTTCCTGGGGCTGTGGCTAACACCTAATAGGTGATTGCTCCAGCTGTGCAGTGAAGATTGACTTTTTTCTCAAGCCTTTGCTCAGTCCTGCCCAGAGAGATAGGGTATTACTGCCCATCTTTCAAATCTTGTGTTATTAAAAATTGTCATTATATTATTAGCAGATCTATTAACAACAGTTGTCTGGCACTCCCAACAATGTGCAATTTTACAGCTTCTAGAGATCCTGACATTTGGAAACCCACTGAGTTACGCTTACTTTCAAACCAGGAATCAATACAAGTCATCTCCTTTCAGTCACTGAGGAAGGTATGAAACACCCAAAACTGCCACAGTCACACAGAATTTACAGAGACAAAATGCACAAACCCCATCCCTGGTGCCCTGGGTGTGCAAGGTGTGAGAACTGAGGAACAAATGCAAGCAATGGGCTGTGAGCATTCTGGGAATACATGACCGTGGGGGTGTTACAGTGCCACAGAGCCCAGGGGAACCCAGGGCAGGGCCCTCGCAGACCGACCAGGGGTGTCCAGCAGTGCTGGGCAGGAGCTCCCTGAACACACTGCCCAGGGAGGAGGCTCTTGTTTCTGGGGGCTCTGTATGCCCTAATGCAGCGCATCCATCAGACTGCTCACAGCTGTAATGACACAGCACTGACCTGCAGTGAGGTGTTGCTGCTCCTCTGAAACACCTCACCTGTTGGTCAGCAGCAATCCAGGACGTAAGGAATACTATTCTATAGAAAACAGAATGTGCATTGGGCCTAGGACAGTGATCACCTCAAGCAAATCTCTTGCAGAAACTTTGCCTTTTCCTGTATGAAAATCTTCAATCCTCCATTCAGCTGACAGATTACTGCAGGCACTGTCAATAAATACTGCCCACTGTCAGCTCCCAGTGAGCCCTGAGACAAACCTGTCACTCCTGACCTGCACAAAACAGTAGTTTGATTAGTGCCCTCACGGCACATTGAAGGAAAATGAGAACTTAAACCATTTACAGTGCTACAGTTTGCTAACACTATCATAGCAAAACTAGATCCACACTGAAACACAGAACAACTGATTCTGCTTTGCCAACTGTCCTGATTCATATTTCAGCTTTGGCTCTGCTCATTGCCTCTTACTGCTGACAGAGGAATGACAGATATTGCAGGAATGACATCAAGGTCTATCGAAGGCCTCTTAAAACAAACTGGGATTATGAGAGCCATGCCTGTGATTGTATTATGCAAAGACATATTTTCCAAATAAGAGACTATTCCAAAAACAGCCTGTGAAAATGTCTCCAAACTGATGAACGAAACCAGCTGATTAGTCTGCTTCTGCCCAATTAAAACTCAGTAATTTCACAGTCCTGCACATTACCTGATTTAAACATGACTTGCATACAAATAAATGCCAGCTTTACAACTGATAATTTTACCCAGTTTTTCCCCTTGTAGCTTGTCTTGTTGGACATTTTATAAAGAGTGACTCATGCCAGACTGAGTAAGGAGTCCAAACATTAACTTCTCCAGAATAATGCTCCGAGTGGCTTCTGACTTGTCTCTTTCCACAGGTGGTGAAATTCAGGTGTAGAGGAGAATTCCCAACAGCAGCACAGCAAGAGACAGACACATTTAATAACTACAAACATATACTTATTAAGTGATCTGGGGTACTTAACAATGAAATACCCTTTAAACGACTTAATACATGTATGTAACCTACAGTCCCTTGTCTTGGAACTTACTATTAGTTCAGGAGTTCCCACTTCTCACACCTCTCTCTGCAGTTCTGGACTGTGACAGCTGTGCTGAAACACTTCCTGGTGCCTACAGTGCCCTGAATCAATGGCACAAGAACTCGGAGAGGCTGCAAAGGAGAGGGCAGTAAGGAAGAGAAGAGCAATATCCTGGCACTGAGGGGACTGGCACAGAAATGGGGTCAGACTGCCCAGGGACACACAGGGCAGGCGTCAGGATGGGGGTGAGAGCTAAACAAAAGTGCTCTGTTCCTTGTGTGTTCATGTTCTAAGCCACAACAAGCAGAGTTCAGCATGTGGACAGGCAACAGAGAACTCATAAGACAATGTTTTTAAAAAGAATGAGTGCCTGCAGATGAACTAGGAAGGCTTCCACATCCATGTTACTCTCCTTTGCTATTTGTTTCTATAAAAATACCCTTCCTTTAACCACGAATAAACTAGTCCTTCAAAAGTGTTGCCAGGAATCACTCAATGGAGTGATAAATCTGAACCATATAAAAAGAAATTGGCCAATCCATGTCACCAGCATAAATCCTATGGTTTCAGTGGGAAGACCCAGTGCCATTTCCTTTAACAACTTTTACCAGAGCATCCCAAAGGGATGACTGAAGGCTGTATTCCTGCATAAAACAGCGTAGCTTATGACACAACAGGTGACTCAGTTAAAGATTTCATGACTGTACAGGAGCCACGAGTATTTTCCTCCCACAGCTCTACATGCCAGCACACACCACAGATCATCACTGTCTTTGCTGGCCATGCTGCCCGGGATCTGTGCAGGGCCATCAGGAGGGCATGGCCACTCATGGTGGATCCAAAGCTGAATGCAAATGCAATTGAGAACTTTTCCAAGAGATGACAGCCAAGAAAGAGAAGTCTGTGTTTTGAAAAGGCTGAAGAATGTGTTCACTCTTCTCAATCTTTGCCCTTGTTCCAGAAAGAATTACTTATGGGAAAAGTTTGTTTGCACTTAGAACATACGAAAGAAAGATCTTTTACTTCTGTGCATTTTGGAAATCAATATAACAAATTCAATCTGGCAAATCAGCACCACTGGAAAGAAATCACGCTCCTGTCTGGGCTTACTTATGCCTCTGGTAAACCTCAGAGTATATAACTATAAACACCGCAGATGATTTCTCTTCTTCCACAAACACAGAACTTGTAATTGCATGCGGAGTCCTTGATAACAGGTAAGATTCTTCTCATCTGGAACACATTACCTTAATGATTTTGCCAGTTTCAAACTAATTCTACATTTTTAAGTGATAGCTCTACACACTGAAAGTCTTCTAGACTGGTTGGATTTGTCTCTGTTTCTTTTCAGATTTTGTTGTATTTTGAGAAGAGGCAGATGAGTTGAATGAAAGAGCTGAAGAGCTCTTCAGACATGCCAGGGCAGTAAGAGAAGGAAATACTTAAGCAAGTGTAACTTTCAGTACAGTTTACAGTCCAAGTTAGTCACATGCTGAAATGTTTTCAAATCCATGATTCACACATTTTTTTAGGAGTAAACTGGACTGTCATTACTACGAATGCAAATTAACGCTAAATTACTATAGCAATTTCTTTGCCGCAAAATAAAGACATGTGATTCTTATTTTGGTCCAACAGCTGCAATGTGGCTCACACTGGGCATCTGCACGAGCTTTACAGGCCCAGAAAGAAGCTCCTGTGTCTGCACTGGAGATGTCCTTGCTCCGCTGTATTGGTCAGGCTTTAAGCAAACTCCTTCCCTTCAGCAGAGCTTTTGGCACGGCAGACCCTGACACCCTGTCCTGTGGCAAACCCAGCTGTTATTCTGGGAGCATCAGGAATATTCTGAGAAGCCTCTGGCCTTCCTGAGCTGTGGCCCTGTGCAGCTCCATCCTGGGCTGGGCAGCCTGGCTGGAGCAGGAGCAGGGCTGGACGAGCACAGGTGACCAAGGCAGAGGTCACACAAATGCTACAGTGGAAGGACGTGCTTGGGGCTGCTCTGGAGCCTGCGTGGCCCAAACCACTCTGCTGTAAGGACACTCCTCTCAGCCCAGATGGAGGTGTCAGGTACATGGACTGTAAGGGATAAGTCTTCTCAAAGCCACTTAGGAATGCCCCAAGACTAAAGCAAAGAGCTGGCAGAGGTCCCTCTTCTCAATACTACTGGAAATCTGGGTCTATTTATTAATTTCAGTTGCTACACAGATCAGGAATCAGTACAATCCTAAAATGAACAATTATGTATTACTGGAATCACTGAAATACTTTTGTAATTTACTTAATTTTAAAGTACTCATTAGAGTAGTTTATAATTACAGTTACTTGATGAAAGGCACCTCTTTAATAAGCACTGTATGGAACACTGTATATACACTTCAAAGCATTGAAATTCAGCCAGAAAATAACAGGACACTCAGAAACATGATTGATTTCCCCTTGCTTTCATACTTCTCCCCCTCCCACACTGTGGCAAGAACGGAAAAGACAAAGAAGTGGCTAAATATCAGCAATTTGGTCATGGAAAAGAGCAGCTGAACATGATTCAGTGTGACAAGAGGCACTGTGATTTGGCTAAACCATTTCAGGGCACTTTGTAAGGAGGATCAGCAGCATTATTCTTTTAATAGCCATGTCTAATGCAATAGCCAGCTGGGTTTTGTCCCAGACCAAGGTATCAGCATCAGGTCAGAAGGTAACATTCTGTTTACACGATTATTTCCTAAAGCACTTATCTTCTCCTCGGTGTGAAAGTTGACTTTTCTGTTTGTAAGGAGGCCTAAAGAATTGGGGGAATGGGAAAAATTAGCTACACTGAGCTGGAGCTGAATGGCATTAGGTGGGAGGTCTGGGAAGGGCTGCGGCGGCGCTCAGCAGGACACCTTATTAGCCGCGTCACCGCAGTTCATTCAGCCGAGCCAGAGCAGTGTCACCAGCATTCCCACACAAAGACAAAGTTCTTCACACAGTCTATAAACATGCCTCCCTGGCCAATTCATCCTAACTTGACACGGCTGAAAAGAGGGGCTTGAGGGTTTGGGGTTTTTTTAAACACAACAATAACATAACAAAACCAAACCAAACCTGCCAGCTCTGCCAAGTGGCTGAATGGGGGAGAAGGAGGGACAGTGCTCCGTTTCTTGGGAAGGAACAAGCCAGAGGTCAAGCCATATTTTATTCAGTGAGCAAAGTTTTATAATAACTAAATGTGTTTAAGCTAAATACCAGCTAATATGAGCCCCTCCATCTTCCTTGTGTGAATTCTGGAGTAAGATGACACCTCTCCACCATCTCCTTATTTCTGTGCATTATCCATGCCTGGGAGTCACAGACACAAAAGCTTTTGCAAAGGACACAGTTTGGGTTGGAAGGGACCTTAACATGTGACTGCCTGTATAAAATGTCTCTGCCTAAGGAAAGGAACATGAAGGTCACAAGTAACACGCACAGATGAGAAGACTGCTCACTCCTGGCTGTGGCCAGAGCTTCTCAGGTGAACCTGCTCACCTTTGCTGCAGAGCTGGGTCACAGGGGCTGTGCTGAGCTGAGCCAGCGGCATCAGTGCTGGGCCCGACCCCACAGGGGCTGCACAAACCTTCTGGCACCTGGGGCTACGTGCACCCTCGCTGTGGGAACCTGGACCCCGACTGCACCCATGGCAGGAGTCACAGCACCAAAGGCATGAGCAACTCACCTCTATTGGCCAGTGAGGGTCTTACCCTGACAGGAAACGTTTACAAAGAGGGAAAAGAAAAAGAAAGGCAGAAAATTACTTGGGTCATCCGATTGGTGGGAGCCAAGAGCTGCTCTGGAGGGGACAGGTGACCTACAAAGGTGGTACACACCTTCTCTTCCAGGGATCCATAATGCCAGAGGAGTAACAACTCCTGCAGTGGCTTCTGGTGGAATGCCAAGAAACGACAACAATGAAAACTGTCTCCTGCCACTGCCATGTCAAGGAACTGGAGACCAAGACAATGGAAATATTATGTTTTGGCTTACACCAGCCCAGACACAGGGCTGCTGTGTGGCTGTTCAGATTTCTGCTGTTCCTGTCTCCAACGCTTTTTCCTAAGTTGTATTTGGAGATCAGCTCTCACACATGCACCTCAAGAACTGGTCTCAGGGGCATCCACCTCTGGCAGAGGTTTCAGAAACAGCTCTGAAACAGAATTCTGTCCTCTCCTGCACGTCACCTCCCTCCTGCAGCCCTGACAGTGCTCAGTGCGCACACGTTTGCAATTTCAGATACACATCTGGGGACAAATTCCAGAAAAATCCCCATCAATTCTGAGTACAAATTACCTGGTTACTGACTGTCTAAGCGTGCCTCAAAAGCCTTGATGGAAGTGCCTTCATTGGCATGCCCAAGATGGTGTAGCACTGTCATTAAAAAGATAGTTTATAATATTTTTGTGCCTTGTTCTTTCAGATATAATGGCTAAAACCTATTAATAACACCAAAACATCTCAAAAGGTCAAGCACCATACAGCAAGATGAAGGGAATTGTCAAGAAGCTTAGGCAATCATCTTAGCACTCAAGACATTTGCCAGGGCTGTTTAACTAATATGTGATGTTCACTTTTAATTTCAATATAGTGCCATTTGGGCAAAAATGTTGTATTTTTTAATTAATTACAATGTCAGCAGCTATTAAGATTAAAAGAAAGACCACATCAATAATAAATACTTAATCCAAAGAAAGGATTACAAGAAGAGCAATAAAAATCAATTTTTAGAGCTGGAAAATTGTGACTTTTTCCTCACTTGACTGGTATTTTCATTATATTGACAAAGCCATGATCTTACCTGACACTGACATTCGCCTAATGAAATAGCAGCCCTGGATAATGATGTAAGGACTTGTCAGTGCTGCTACAGCCCAACACACGCTGCGGCCCCGGCACTGCCGCACATGGACATTCCGGGTGCCTCAGCCGATGGGAGAGAAGCTACAAGAGGAAAACAGAGAAACTGGACATCTTTTGGAATCTTCCTTTACTTGACCACGGAACATTAACATCCTTCTGCACACCTTCTGAGCTCTTCAGGGTTGGTGACACTTGGTGCTCAGCAGGCAGAAACTGCAAGATCTTCATCCGCATGAAGCCACGACACCGCGATTCTCACTTACTGTTCCACAGGGCTTGGATGTGGGGAGCGAGGCCAAAATCCTGTGCTCACTTAAGTGTCAAAAGTGCAAATAGTGAGCCAGAAATAGCCAGGATATGCAGCACTGGGATACTGATCCATTAACTTCTTAAGGCTGCGAAAAGTAGTTTTTGTGACAGATCTAAAAGAGCTCAGACCAGAGGCACTGTCTGTCCTGAACAGCTCACCCATGGGAACAGTGGTGGGATGGTTAAGGAATGTTGCCAGATTTGTGTCTTGCCAGACCTGCAACCAGCTCCTTTCCCAGCCCCAGCTCCTGTGGTGGCTGTGTGGGCAGTGAGTGGTGATGGCCACGTTGCCCACGGGGCACTGCCAGGGACAGACCCCAGGCTGCCTGAGGGACAGCTGGGCTCAGGGGCACTGTGAATTCAAAATAAACCCAACTGCTTCTAGGACAGGGCAGTGCAAATGACTCAGACCCAGAGAGGCTTCACTTGCAAAGGACTAAACAATGCTCAATGCTCAGAAAAGCTCACAAGCAACCAATTTTACATTATCCCTTTGGAAATCACACTACAGTGGAGCACTGAGCTAAGAGAGGGAAGAAACAGGGGGTGGGTGATGTGACAGAAACGTTTGAAGTGCTAAAGAGAAGGGAACGACCTCTTTCCAAAGAGCATGGTGATCCAAAAAGTTAGAGCTGTCAACATCAGGTTTGAACAAAGAAAATTCAAGTGGCTGTAGAAGCAGTAGGACCTGTTTCCTTGTTGGAGTGAGACACTGAATCACCTTGGCTGTGCCTTAAACCAGGCACTGATGGAATGAAAATAAAGCAGCTCCATAAAATGTGAGGCAGCCAAGCCACTGACCTGTCCAGCCACAAGCAACATCTGCCCAGCCAGCCACAACCTCTCCAGCTCCTGTACAGGCAGACAAGTGACTGGAAGGGCTGCACCTCACATCTGGGTGTTTGCCTGTTAGGGAGGATCTCAGTCTTTCCAGGACACTGAACACAGGATGCACAGCCCACAGTGCTCCCACCTTCCTGTGGGAGTCAGAATGTCCAAGGTGGCCACTGGCCTGGTGCCCACAGGCTTCAATGGGAGCAGAATGGGGCTCTTTCAGCCATTTCTCCATTTTATAACTAGCAGCTCACAGCATCAGCTCACAGGCAGCATTGTAAATAAAATCACAATAGCAATTTATTTTCATTTCTCTGCAAATGAATAAGAATTGGATCAACAGCCCATATAGATCCTTCTTAATTGAATCATAGCTATCCTGGAAGATTATATGGCTATAGGACAGGAGATTTGAAAAGGCACAAACCACAATGGATGCTGATGTCAGTGTCACCTTTAGCTGGACACTAATGACTGCTCTTCATCCAGCTCCAGTCTCTCTAAGGAACAAATTACAGTAAACAGAAAATATAACTCAATGAGAATGTGGCACACTGCACATTCTCATATAAAGCCATTTTCTGAGCAAAATCAAGCAGGCAGCAAGTTATTTGCAGCCATTTCTTTTTTAAGAGCCATTTTCTTTTCTTCCATGGTGTGTTTAATTGCACTTGTGCTCCCAGGAGTGGGACTGTGTTACAGCACACCAAACCTCTGCTAGAAAGACACAGCAGCCAACGGGGCAGCTCTGGGAGATCCTGTTACTGGAAAACAGGCAAAAAGGAGTAGAGCCCTAAGGGAAGGTGAGGTGACTGCCATCACCCACATCCACATCCACTGAATCCCTGACTGCCATCACCCACATCCACATCCACTGAATCCCTGACTGCCAGCACCTGTCCATGCTGCTGCACAGGGACTGTGTGGGGAAAAACCTGTTGGAAACCCCTGCAGAGCCCCCCTGAGCTCTGCCTGCAGCCTTCCTTCTGTAAGAGCCACAATTCTGTCCCACACTGGGCAGGCAAAGTGAAGACTGGCTCAGTGTATCTACCCTATTTCTCCTTTAAGTGACACCTTTCTGTGTGACACCTGCAAGTGTGTGAAGTTCTGGATTTTGGACATCAAGTCTTTGCTTCCAAACCTGCTCTTGTTTACACAGATTTACCATGAGACAAAACCCCAGATCTTTACCATCTAAATAATAAATGCTGAAAATCTATTAACAACCTGTTTAGTTGTTAATCAATGACAAAAAGAGAAGAAAAAAAAGGAGGCCCAAATGCTGAAAATAATAGATTAAAGGCAAAAATCTAACTAGGACAACCAGGAATCATCATACTCACTTAATATGAAACTGCATTTATTGTGTCCTTAAAATTATACTCGTCTATACTTTCCATTATACTGCAAACAAATACAAAATTATTTTCCTTCTAAATATATCATCTAAATAAAATTCACAATGTGTCTGTGCAAATAGGAAAGACACAGGAGTTCAATTTTCGACAATTGCATCAAAGAAACAAAAGCTTGAGCCAGCACTAAAACAAGGAGCAAGGAAAAGTCTCTTTGACAGTATTTGACAGGCTGAAAGTAACAACACAATTTTGCTGGATTTACTCTATAAAGAGCATATTATCCAAACACGCTAATTTTGAGAGTACTTAACCTTCGGGGGATGACCGAATATTAATGAGCTGAGCCTCGGGTGTCTAATGAAAAGCTGTCGATTTGAATGTGATCCAGGGTTTAAACCTTTGTTAAAGATATTTGGATGGAAGGTTTATTTGCCCTTTCTATCTGAATACACAGAAATTTCACTAAACATTTGAATGCACATGTTTAAATCACTGTTGCAAAAAAACCCAAATGAAAGTGAAAAAAACACCAGAAAGAAACGCCGTCCCAAGCTCCTGGAAAGCGAACTGCTCCAAGGATCTTCCCAAATGACCCAGATCTTTAGAGTGAAGTTTTCCTTTGCCTAGAAACTAAGTGGCTTTTCTTTTGCTCATTCAGCTGCTAGTTCTGGGAAAAGCCCAAAGAGAAACATTTAGATTGGAGGGGTCTTTGAGAAGAGGTGACAGTTGACTGATGAGCATCCATAAAATGACAAAGAATAGTTGTGTGGAGCCGGTGCATCACATCGCCTCTCCCTGGGAAACTAATTGCTCTGAATTGTTAATAGTAACATTATTTTTCTGGCAATCATCTCTTTTGAATACCCAAAACGAGCATGAAACAGCTCCTTTGACCAGACATAAAAGTTAAATGTCCCAATGTTGATCAAATTAACTTCAGCTATGTGACAATGGACTATATTTGTGAGAAAATAATGAAGGGCACAAAGGGGAGCTTTATGCCAAGATTTCACAGTTGTAATGTAAAAATGTTTCTGTTGAACTAGGCCAGGGAACATTTCAATAGGAAAACAGAAGAGCACTGTCACTTTCTTTAAAAAAACCACATTCATTTTATGGATCTGAATGCTGGAGATAATTTCAGCAAGTTTGGATGGCTGGCACACCAAGGGCTCGGATCTGGCTGACTCCTCACGCCCAGCCCTTCCCAAACTCCCAAACTCCTTCGCACTGTCCCAGGGCCCCTCCCTGCAGCTTCTCCCCATTCCCAGCCTGGCTCTGGCACTCGGACACTTCCCCAGCAAGTGGCCACAGGACATGGCTAATATGCCAATATCATGAATTAATATGACATATGCACACATGCATTAATGACATCAGAAGCATGAGAGACTAAACTAAAATGTAAACTGCATGTCCCATCTTTCATTTGTAACTTACACCCTCTAACCTCAGAAAATACAAAAAGGCAAGTATTATGGAAATAGGATTAACTGTACATGGGAATTATCCAAAATGGGCCTGGAAGAATTTCCCCCCCTCCAAAATATAAAGTAGATGTTCTTATTCTCATTTTAAAGCAAATTCAGTTTTCACTGTACCTCTAACTACCTCGAACAACAGAACTAACTTGTGGGAGTTCAGTTGGGGTTTACACTGGTGCTGACAGAGGCTCAGCACACACCTCAATTTTCTACGTAATAACTGTAACTGTAAAGATACAAGCAAATATTTATTTAACACCAGTGTGATTCCAGTTGTGGTCTTTAAAGCATCCGACACCACATCTTCTCCCTTGCTAAATGGCAAACATCAAACCCAGTCTGCCTCAGCACATACCAGTGAGCTGCCTTTAACAGTGTTCCTGCTATTTAAGTAATTTTTCAAGCTTTTTAAACGCTTTAATAAAGCCCACTAAAGCTAAAATAACAAACCTTTCTACTCCCCAAACTTCCTATGAGGATTCTCCTGGGAGAAAACTTTTAGTGCAACTTTAAATCATTCTCTCGGCACTTTTCCCCTGGTTTCCGCCCAGCCCCTGCCCCGCTCCGCATTGCTGCGATCTCGGGCAGCTTCGTGCCTACGTGCTAAACCCTATGTTAAAAAAATTTTAGGGAAACCAACTTCCCTGGCGATCTGAGCAGTTCAACTGATTCATCTGAGCTTTACTTGCAAACCCTTTTCTGGTTTGCATCCCAAACTCCGATAGCTGCTGCCCAGATGAAAGGCTGCACGTAATTCATGTTTATGAAGATGCAGCGTGAACACAACTGCGCTTTCACCGACTCCCACAGTGACCTAAATCAACTGTGAGAAGGTGTTTCGGTTTCATTCAGTGAAGGTTTAGCTCATTAAACTGTTTTCCTTCTCAGCATTGTTCACTGGGTTTGAACTGCATCGCTGTTAAATGCTCTTTAGCAGTTTAGAGGCTTTAAAGGAAAAGACTTATCAGTCTCTGTTTTTAACAGCACTAAATCTGCATTATTAGTTCATGCAGATAAGGGGATTTGAAAGCTCAGCTTGAAACCTCTCTCTTCTGTATTTATCTGACACTGCATAGTTCCAGTAGCTCAGCTGGAAATGTAGATCTATGAAGCTTTAAAGAGAGATTAAAGGCAAGAAAAGAAGTACTTTTCCCCCTATAGCTGCTCTCACTTTCCCTTTTCCTGCTGTCTGAGGGAGCGCTGGCAGACAATGGCCAAGGATGGTTCCCAAAGCCCCTGAATGGGGACACTGTTGGTGGCAGCATTCATTCAAAGTGAGCTCCAGTGTATTGTCCTCCCCAATCAGCAGATCAGAATAGAGTGTGCTGGTGGCTGCCAAAAGGTTACCCCTGCCGATGAAAGGGGCTTCCCATTATTCACTCGCTGCAGAAGTCCCCCTTTGTGCCCGCAGCCCATCGCTGCTCGCTGGAGGTCCGGATCTGTGGCTCGCTGCGCCCCCAGAATGGCCAATTCATGGGCCAGCTCGCCGGGCCACTGGGCAACCAACCCCGAGCGCTCCTTTTCTAAGGGCAGCGAGTCGGGGCAGGTTTGGGCACTGTCACATTTAATGACAGACCATCGTGACATCCCTGACCCACAGCTGACACTAATACTACAGTCTATCACCTTACCCTTGCCAGGGCATCGTGGGAGGTCCAAAGCCAAAATTAGCTAATGAAGCACACGGTATGCTGCAAACAAGTGTGCATAAATAATACAAAGCCTTGCACAGGTTTCCCTGGTGCAAAGTGTAAGAAAAGCAGAGGAGACCAAGGCAGGCAAGGAAAAATGAAATTAAAACAAGCCTTTCTGACACTGCTCTGTGTAACAGAACTCAAGAATCTGCATCTCAGGCAGCACTGAGAGTAGATCCTGATCTTCCTATGCCCCGTCCCCTAGATCAGGGCTCTCATATATTTATATATATGCTACCTATTTACAATCCTTCCAAGTGCCTCCAGCGCTTTCTGATGCTTTGAGCAGTTTGCCAGTGATACAAGAGAAGACAGATTGGCTTTTTCCTGCTCATCCTTGGATCACCCCAAGGATGCCAGTAAATTCCTATTTAGAGCAATTCCTGCTGAGGCCTCTGCTGAAAGGCAGGCTCTGCTATCCCACATGCTGGCCCTTCCAGGAGAGAAAAGCCACTGAGAAGGAGGAAACTTGGGAGAGAATGTAAATGGAACGCAGTTACGCCCTACTGCACGTTTCAGAACCTTTTTCAGTGAAAAGCTACACTGGGAAAAATCACAGTGAGGTATTTTCCAACACACAGCCTGGTTTGGTTTGGGAGTGTCTGCAACTGCCAGGCTGGTGCCAGAGCGTGCCAGGAGAGCTGACAGCTGCCTGCGGATGGGGATCCCTCCCATCCCTGCTGGGCACAGGGGGCTGCGAGCAGGGGCCACAGGGCAGCGGCACAGCAGGGCATGGGGGCAGCTCCTGCACAGAGCTCAGGGCTTGGGCTCCTTCCCTCAGCCACCAAGGACCTGGCCCTTGGCACCGACGTGGCCCGAGCTGGTGGGCTGTGCTGGGGGGTGGGATGGGCTCAGGACCCCTCGGGGCTCATCCTGGGGAAGGGCAGAGGTGGCACCAGCCCTGCCCCTGCTCCAGGGAAGGGCAGAGGTGACACCAGCCCAGCCCTTGCTCCAGGGAAGGGCAGAGGTGGCACCAGCCCAGCCCTTGCTCCAGGGAAGGGCAGAGGTGGCACCAGCCCAGCCTTGCTCCAGGGAAGGGCAGAGGTGGCACCAGCCCAGCCTTGCTCCAGGGAAGGGCACTGGTGACGCTGTCCAGGCTGCCCCTGCCCAGCCCAGGAAAGGGCAGAGCAGCCCCATGCTCGCTGGGGGTCTCACTGCAGAGTCCTCCAAACCCAGCACCCTAGGGCACAGTGGACAGCAGGGATCAGGCAGCAAAACAGCACAGGCAGTGTTATGGTTCTAGTCCTTCCAGCCTCAGCAGTTTGTTTCAAGCCCCCCATCACACCAGGGATCGCAGCGAACGCCACAGCTGCTCTGAAGAGACAAGTTAAAGTTCTGCTTCTCAGGCAAACATGAACCCAAGTGACACCTCCTGTGACAAATACCTGCTTATCTGCCAATACACAAATGCCCATGCAGAAACACTTTTTTCTTTCTCAAGAAAGAGTTGTCTTTTTTCTGACTTTATAATTAGGGCAGCTGTAAGTTGCTGGGTATTTTTGGGACTCTCCTCTATACTGTAGCTCTCATCAGATGAACTACTCTGTAATACCATTGTAACCCATGTGGTAATTCGATTAATACTAGTGCTGGCTGCACTCAAACGCTGCGTGGCTGCTGAGATGAGCTGCCTGCTGCTCCAGCTGGTGTGGAGACTAAAGCACCACCAGCTCTGCATGCAGAGACACACGAGGTGAGGCTGAAAGAGCCAGGTTTGTTCAGGTTATGGAAAAAATGCCTGCAGAGGACTCTGTTGCTGGCTTTATCTATTTGGTAGCTACAGAAAAGACAGAGCCAGGCTTTGGTCAGCAGTGTATGCCAAACGATGAGGATGATGGACACAAACTGCTTTGAGGAAAATTCTGGCTGGATAACAGGGACAGAAAGTTCCACAGTGAGGGTAATCAAACACAGCAATGGGTGGCCCACAGGACCTACAAACCAAAATGTGTGGAGCTGCTCAAAGCTCAGCTGGACAAGCCTTGAACATCCTCATCTGCTGTTGAAGCCAGCCCTGCTCCAAGCAGGGGAATGAACAAGGGACTCCCAGTGGTCCCTTCCAACTGGAACTGTTCTGTTATTCTGTAACTGAAAACGCACTTGAATGGAAGCTTTATTAGACTCCACACACTCTAAAAAGAAGCTAATGTAAGTAACACACTAAAAAAATAAACCTGCTTTCTACTCTGCAACTTGTGGCGACTTCAGAGCAGTTCTCCCAGATCAGTAATTTGGCTTTAAAGAATGTGTCATAAAGTGATCTGCAGTTGGCACTGTCTACAAAACTCTTCCAAGCAGTAACCATTTTCAGGTGACAGAATAGAAACCTCTGCATTTCTGAGTGTGCCATTTGAAACATCCTTCATAGGCTGCTTACAAACACAGAGATTGAGAGAGGCCAGGAAAGGCTAATACATACCTATCAAGTACATAGCCAAGAGCCTTATGCCGTATTCCTGAGTAAACCGATGGGCTTGTTTCCCAAGCAATTAAATTGGAAGCATCATGGAAAAGATGAATGTTTACCAAGTCAAAGGCACTATGACAAAAAAGGAAAAAAATAAAATGATTCAGGATAAAAGAAAAAAACCATTTGTTGCATCAGCAAAGCATTCAACATAACAACACTTACTGTATTTGCTCTAATGTTACCTTAATATTTACTCAAACTTAGCAGGTTAAGCTATCATCATCAGAAAACTGTCCAAGACTAACATCAAACTAAGGACAGCTCATCCGTGGGTAGGACTCCATCAAGGCTTTTGCACATGAAAATGCAAATGAAAAGCTATTTGTCAGTTACAATTCCAGAAATCAGGCAGTACTCTCTCACTAAAATATTTTTAAACCAAAACTGAGTATGTCAACAAGCAACTTTCAGTTTACAAAGCTGCAGCTAAATGCCCAGTAGAACTGTGGCTTTGCAATAAGCAACAGGAACAGCTCCTGACAGGAGAGTGTGACTGACATGAAAGGTTAATCCTATCACTGCAACTCCTGAGGTGCCCCTGTGTGTGAATGCCAAGGTGACACCCCACCTCCAGCTGGGAAGAGGCCCAGGCTGCTCCCCCCAGGCTGTGCCCCTGGGACCCACACTCAGTCCCTAAGCCCCCCTGCATCCTGGCAGTGACAGCATGGACAGGCTCTGGCCCACAAAGGCACCACAGAAGCCCCAAGCTGTGCTCAGAGAGGTTCCCAGACCATGATGGAGTCGGGAACAGATCTGGACTCAGCAGTGATGGCAGTGAGAACAGCAAGCGTGGGCAGACACACAGGTCACCCAGCATGGAGGGCTCTGCCACAGATCCTGGGGGAGGGAATGGCTCCAGAGAGCAGCAAACCTGCCCACTGAACTCACACTGAGGGGGAAGCAGAACCACTGAAGCTCTTACCAAAATACACAATGACCACATAACTACAAAACATGACATTGAGAGATGTCCAGTCCTGTTGGCTGAAGGATGAACAGGAAGAATCCCTGAAGGACAGGGAGGGTCACCAGCTCACCTGCTGTGTGAAGGTATCCATAACCCACCTCCATGTACCTAAAGCTGGCCTGTTCTTTAAACTGATGACAGACCTTCCACCTACACCTTCCCCACCTTAAACTCAGGCTTGGATCCTATTACCTATTTTCCTGTAAATTAAACTTATTTCTGCCCCTTCTGCAGGGCTGACAGACAGCAACCAGTCTCCCTGATGTGTCCAGCCAAGTGTTCTCACTTCCTGCTCAAATACTCCCAACTCTTCCTGACTCTCCTATCCTTTTTCCAAGTGTAGCAAAAGCAGGACACTCAAAGGGAGACAGAGCACTCTATCACAGGCCTTGGCAGCACTCAGGAAAATAATTACCATGCCTTCCCCCTTCATGTCCTTCACAGGATCTATCTATTAACATATCTCAGTAAGATAATAATGAGCCATATTCAATACCTTCTCCCTTGATCCTTTTCTACAGCAGGGGTAATGAGTCAGTTATTCTCCAAATGGTATTGGTGCTTTTGAATTTTCCTCTCAAAGTGCAATGCTTTTTACTGCCCTGACATTCACCTTCCAATACTACTTCCTCAAAATTATCAAAACAATTGTGGTTGCTGATTGTGACCTCTGATATGCTTGCAAACATTTCCAAGATTGGTGCCCTACCTAAATTTTCTAAGTGTATTCTCTACTCCATCCTCCCTACCAAATATAAATGATGTATGCAAATTGTACTTAAGACTGCAACACATTTAGGGCACCATCTTGCACTACTGGAATAGAAACAAATACCTCTCCCTTATAGTCGAGCTACTAAAAAAAAAAGTCAAAATAAAAGTGCATGTAGTTAGTAGTTCTCTGTTTTTAATTAATGTGAAAACTTGGGAGTGCTCCAAGATTCTTTACTTCTTTGTCCACACTGAAGATAAGTCAGTGAAGAATAATGGATGTGAAAATCTCGACTGACAGAGAAACTCAACTGAGGCAGCTCACCAAAAACAGAGGAGGAAAAAGAACAGTTCCCTCAAGTCTGTTAAGGTCACTTTGCTGGGTCTTTGGGAGCCCACTGATTTTGGCATGGGGTACATTCTGTAATGACATTTTCGTGGGCAGGGAAAATGAACATTCTCCTTAAAGACTCACACTGAAGCATTAACAACAAGTATTTGGGCTGTATTTCTACTGACCTCTTAGAATGTAGAAATGTATTGATCAAAAGTCACGATTACGCAAATGGCCAGAACTTTGTCATACGCACAGACTGGGTGCAAACACTGATATCACTCTGAACAGTCACATTTTGTGCTTACACCTCATTAGGTGTATTTTCTAACCCGCTGTATTTTCCACAGTATTTGACTTTCGTTCTCCAGAAATTGTTCACAATAACTTCCCCCTTCAACTTCTCATCAGAAACTCCTCATTAGATCCTGTGGATCATAATCGGAGTCCAGACTCAGAACTACCACCATGGCTCAGCTCATCCCAGACCAGGAAAACCCACACTCCCCACACAACCTTGGCAGGCACGAGCATGGTGTATGATCTGATCCAAACATCCCCAACAGACTGCCTCTCCCAAGGACTGTCCTTTTTTAGTAACCCCACAAAAAACATTGCTTTTAAATCTGGTTCTGAAGGATATTTTTTCTTGGAAAGGCCTAAAGATAAATTCACATTATTTTTCAGCAAAGAGGAAATCCTGGAGGACAGGAGAGACAGAACCTGGACAAGTCATGACACAAGAGCAAAGGGCAGATTAGCAACTAAATACCCACTTCTGCACATCTCTACTGCTGAAATCACATGCCATGCACATGGATCTGAAACAACTAACATGAACCTACGTTATCCCACAGCCGCCTGCCCAATTTCTGGGTCAAAGCCTATGAAAGGAGAAAACTTGCTGCTTTTTCAGTTTTCACAAACTGCTTAATCTAATTAACATGCTTATGCCAACAAGTAAGAACACTGTTCAGCTCTCAAAAGTCAGCCTGTGTGAACATTTATCAACTTCAAAATCAAACATAAAATTTTAAGATGTGAAACAACCACAGGACAAAGGAAAAGTGTTGAAGGTTCACATCAATGTAGGTGACAGTAACATCAATAAACACCTGTGAGTTTACTGAGCTCTCCTTGGGTTAAGGTAAGGAACACTCCCAGGCTCCCTCAGGTACAGTTTGACAATCAGCTGCCCCCAATACACATTAATACTGTTACTACTCTTATTGTTATTAAAGGCAGCAATTTCAAACCCAGAGGGCATACAGCCTCTGAGATACAGCCCCTGTGAGCACTGGGGGGCACTGCTCCCTCAAGGGCAGCAATCAGCCCCTCTCACAGGGCTGTGCTGCTGCTGTTGCTCAGGGTGGCTGTTGCTGCCCCAGTCTCACCTCCCCAGGCTCTGGGCTGATCCAACAGCACAACAGGTTTGCTCCTTCTGCAGATTTGCACAGCACGTCTGACGAGGAGCTTGCTCTGCCCAGATGGCAGGAGGTGACAGCCCACATCACCCAGTCTGGTTTGCTGGGGTGGTTGCTCAGCCCCTCAGGGCACAGGTCAGAGGGGCTGCCTGCTCCCCATGCCCTCCCTGCAGCCCCTCCAGGGAGCACTGGGCTGCTTCACCCAACTCTGGGATGAAAATAAGCAACCTCATGCAGAACAGGACCATACCCGGGGCTGAAAATGGGAATCCTGACCTGAACACAACAAACAAGAAGTTCTGCTCCTGGAAAAGTAATACAGCAGGAACTGGTTTAAAAAAAGCAGCATTCCCTATGGGCAGGGTCCCCCCGCTGACTTCAGTGGGAACTGGACAGGGCTTAGAGTGCCTGGAGAACAAGCTCTTCCTCAGAGATCCCAGGGGAGGGCTGCACCCCCTGGCACAGGTGAGATGCTGCCAACTCCTGGCAGCAGCAGGTGTGGCAGGAGCACAGTGGGGACACTGCCAGCCCCATGCTGGGACTGACTCCTGGCCCTGCTCAAGGCACCATCTGTCTGACCACCCCTGACCCCAACAGTCCCAGCCTCATGCCCTGGGTGAGCAGGGACACCACACCTAGTTCTGCATCTTTACAACCTACAGAATCTCAGAATATGCTGAGTTGGATGGAAGGGACCCACAAGGAGCACCCAGTCCAACCCTCAGCCCTGCACAGGCCCATCCCCAGAGTCACACCCTGTGCCCCAGAGCATCATCCAAACACCCCTGGAGCTCTGGCAGCCTTGGGGCTGTGCCCACTGCCCTGGGGAGCCTGTTCTAGCACTACTGAACACTGTGTGTTCAACTGATCATAAAGCAACTGCTTGGAACCAACCTGCTCTATGAATAGACCAATCTACACATGGAAATACCTTCTCTGAAACTGTTAACAAACCCACACATAATACACATGTAGTCAGAAAGATGCAACTTACTTACCAATCAGTAATACACCATCTTGTTCGAATGAAACCTTTTCTGGACCACTTGCACTGAAAAATATGCAAAGAAGAGCCAGTCACCATAGGTAAAGGATTACTGTGAAATGCACTGACACAGAGAACAAAATAAACCAGAGCTTATCCATAAACTACAACCAAGAAGCACTGGACACAAACTGAGGTACCTTGAAAATAGATACTGTGTCTTTTTTAAACCCTGGTATTATTTATATTTTTGGTCCTGAAGCAGTTACAAACTTATGTGTAAAATTAATATAAGCCCTGGCACTTGTTTATAGATGAAAGATAATCAAATAGGAAAGCTTTACAACTGTATTTATGCTTCGTCTAAACCACCAAATTCTTACTGCCTATGCACAAATGTCTTCTTCGCAATTTTACCTGAACTGTAAATGTCATCAGGGATTTACATCAAATTAAAATGAATGAGATCTGCTAGAAGGCTATTTCTCTTGCTGAGCCAACCCACCCTATATTTCTATAAAAGTTAAGGGGAATTTAAATAATGGTGAACCATTACATTCAGCAAAACTGCACCACCAGTGAGAAAGCCACAAATCAGCTCATGCCCACACATGGCACTTGTGATACAGCAAAAGGGGTTTTTCAGCACCACTTCTGAGCCACTGCCACAAATTACAGCCTCCCACAAGAAGACATGATATGTGTCCTGTTTATTCCCTGTTAGCAAGGCATGTTGGGCCAGGCTAAGGTGCTCTGGTAATAACAGAGTGGCTGCATGGTACCAATCCCAGCATGGACCCCTGGGAACACCACCGGCCAAATGCTGCCAGCTGGACTTTGGCACTGTCCCGTCACACTGGGAGCTGGACAGCTCTCCCAGTACAGGTGCCACCAGCTGTGACTGACTGCATTTGGGGTCCCTCCTAGAGTTAATGCCACAATATCCACAGCACACCCCCTGTCCATGCAACTGCTCATCCAGGAGGATCTGCTCCATCACCTTCCCATGACTGAGCAGAGGCCACCTGAGAGCCCCTTCCTGGAAATGGCTGTGCTGTGGGTCATCCCAGCCCTTCAGGAGGGCAGCAGGAGCCCCACTGAGGTCAGCCAGACCCTCCTCCCTTGGACGTGCCCTGCTGCTGCCACAGGCTCATGTATGTGCAACCAGTTCATGGCTTTGTGTGACCAAAGTGTCTGAGACCCAGAGTCCTGTTGCCAATCTCTTCATCCACTTCCCCAGCAGGGCCTGAAATCTGACTGGAATGTGAGACCTCGATCCAGGCACCCTCAGGACTCCACTCTGGTTCTGTCCCCAACACCTCCCCAACACAAGCAGCACCAGCACACAGCGTGCCCAGCCCCTGGCATTGCTGCTTGGCTGTTTGACACAGGCCAGTGAAAAGGTATTTGCAGCACAGTTTGTATATCCTGACACAGTAAAATACAGAATTTCTCACCAGAGCTCGGCGTTTCCCCCCACACACACTGTGAGTACGAGTTTAAGGGCAGGGGAACAGCTGAGAGGCCAATTCACCAGCAATGCACTATACCCAGGGTAAATGAAGCTCTGACACCTCACTATCACAAGTCCTCACCAAAAAAATATATTTTTTAAAATCACAATTTGAAAACTGGTAGTTACGTTCTGGCAGCCCTTCCTTTGTGAATAGAGTCTCTGAGGAGATTGTGCTGACCTTTTAAAACCCCCCAGAACCACCACCTACATAAATAATCTCTGGTACATCGGGGGAAAAGACCTCTAGACAGCATTAACATGAAGAGAGAGGTTAGAGAGGGCTAATGTCAAAAAGCACTGTAAGCAATAAGTAATGCACACAAACCATGATTGATAATGACCAGCACAGAGCCTTAATTCATCTTTTCTCCATCATTTTACTGAGAGGGACCATATCAAATTAAATAGTGACCCAGCAAGGGTTTATTCAACCATACAAAGCAGGGCATGAAGGAAAGACATATTAAAGTGGCAATGACTGAGGTGTAATTGCAGCTCCTTAAAGGAACACCACAGCTCTGGGGGAAACCTGGAGCAGGAATCAGCCAAACACTGACAGCACCAAGTGATGCTCAGCCCTGACAGGCCTTTGTGGCTGCAGTGACAACTCCTCCTCCTCAGAGCCCCACGCAGGACCCGTGTTCCACCTGCTTACAACATGCTCAGGGTTAAACTGGATAGGAAATGAGCTCTATTATGACAACTTGCCACAAAAACAATGCAGAATGTAGTTCTCACTCCAAATTTACTTCCTTTCTTTGCTTTTGTAACTATTTGAAGTCAGCAGCTCCATGTAATGCTCCAGGCTGAGTCACTGCCAAAAGCAGGAAGTGGTGGACAGAACCATGAGGGTTTGTGCCTTTGCCCTGGCCCGAGGAGGAGCCAGCACGGGAGACTGGGCAGGAGCTTCAGCTCCCTCTGGAGAATATCACCTGTGCCTCTGTACCATAAAATGACACTTCTTTGACCCTGTAACTGGTCTATTCCCCCACCTCAACCTGCAAAATGCCTTTAGATACTCGTAACTTGAACACACTTATATAAGTCCTTAAACTTCAACAAATAATTCACTTATTAGTAACTTGTCTATTTAACATTAGGAGCACAGAAGTTTGTAGGCTTTGGACCTAATGCAGCCCAAGAACTGGAGCACCTTTCAGTATCTCCCACATAAATCTGTCATCCTTAGCCTCAGATACAAACTGCAGCTGAACAGCAGCCCTTACATATTTTTGGATCACTGACGTGCTTTAATATTTCCATAAACAATGCTAGGAAAGAAGAAAGTTTTGGAAACAGAATGTCTAGAAGAACTATAGCTTGGGAAGGAGGAAAGAGAAATTTGCTTCCTACTGTAGATTTTAAAGCAACAATCTTTATTTTTACTATAACTACCTGCTCCACTATCTGTAAGCCAGCGTAAAACCAGGTGGAGATGACACAGGTCATCCGTACGCTCTCAGAGAGGGATCTACATTTTAAAACAGGAAAAAAAAATCCTACTTCATGTCCCAGAAAGGGGATACCACATCTTTCCCCTTACAGTATTAAGTCTCTTCTCAGATTCTCTGTTAATAGGATTCCTTTAGCCAGCAGATGGATTGTGAATACAGGCAGTTTCATCTACTAAAAGACAACATAAATCATCATTGAGAAAGGAGAGACCGCAGTAAGGTTATCACCATACAGCCTCCTCCATGAAAGGTTTGCATTAAAGCATTAGTGAAATTAATTCATCTTTCATAAGAGCTTTGAGCAGTATCTGTGATCTATGATAACAACCAATTTCTCACTATGGGAAAAAAAAATTACTCAGGCCTGATAGACTACACAAATCTGCTTTTTTAAAATGGCCTAACATTATCTGGAGTGTTGCTCCCAGAGGCATCATTTGAGGCTTATGCCTCGCCAAGAGGACCCATAAATCAAGACAGAAAGTTTTGTTAGTTTTATATGCAGTGGGCTGTAATTATTTTGAATTGCATTATGCCTCAATCATTGTAATTACTTTTAGATCATCCTTAAGCAGCAGTAATAAAAAGAAAAGAAATCAGTCTTAAACCATTTCTCACACAAAAAATTGCAAATGTGATATGGGAGGTCTGGCTAAAACACACAAGAACATGTCAGTATGATGCTCAGGAAGATAAGCTGCTCATGCGTTCTGCTGGGTCAACCCACATTTCCAAAATACACGTTCTTTAGTGGCCTTTTAACTGGCATTGTTATGATCAACATTGGCCTAGCAAGAAAACAGGTGCTAACAAGACTAATTTTAGCTTTAGAAATAGAAACACGTGTATGAGAACCAAACCCATGTCCCTGTTGTTTTCTGCTGTTGCTGTGTCTGTGTGTTTGAGAGGCTGTTTGGTCTTCAGGCCCAGACAGAAACAGTGTAGTCTGAAAATTACTGCAACTATTTTCTGGCTTTGCAGGTCATGTGGAAATATGCTGGGCTGGCCCTGTAGGGGCAGCCAGGTGAGCACAGTGACAGGTGAGCACAGTGACAGCTGAGCTCAGTGACAGCTGAGCTCAGTGACAGCTGAGTGCAGTGACAGCTGAGTGCAGTGACAGGTGAGCGCAGTGACAGGTGAGCGCAGTCACAGGTGAGCTCAGTGACAGGTGAGCGCAGTGACAGGTGAGCACAGTCACAGGTGAGCGCAGTCTCAGAGGAGCACAGTGACAGGTGAGCTCAGTGACAGGTGAGCCCAGTCACAGGGGAGCGCAGTGACAGGGGAGCGCAGTGACAGGGGAGCACAGTCACAGGTGAGCTCAGTGACAGGGGAGCGCATTCACAGGTGAGCGCAGTCACAGGTGAACTCAGTGACAGGTGAGCGTAGTCACAGGGGAGCTCAGTGACAGGTGAGCTCAGTGACAGGGGAGCGCAGTGACAGGGGAGCGCAGTGACAGGGGAGCGCAGTCACAGGGGAGCTCAGTGACAGGGGAGGTCAGTGACAGGGGAGCTCAGTCACAGGGGAGGTCAGTCACAGGGGAGGTCAGTGACAGGTGAGCGCAGTCACAGGGGAGGTCAGTCACAGGGGAGCTCAGTGACAGGGGAGCTCAGTCACAGGTGAGCTCAGTGACAGGTGAGCGCAGTCACAGGGGAGCTCAGTGACAGGTGAGCTCAGTGACAGGTGAGTGCAGTGACAGGGGAGCGCAGTCACAGGGGAGCGCAGTCACAGGGGAGCACAGTCACAGGTGAGCTCAGTGACAGGGGAGCACAGTCACAGGTGAGCTCAGTGACAGGGGAGCACAGTCAGAGGTGAGCTCAGTGACAGGGGAGCACAGTCAGAGGTGAGCGCAGTCACAGGGGAGCTCAGTGACAGGTGAGCGCAGTCACAGGGGAGCGCAGTCACAGGGGAGCGCAGTCACAGGTGAGCTCAGTGACAGGGGAGCGCATTCACAGGTGAGCGCAGTCACAGGGGAGCGCAGTGACAGGGGAGCTCAGTGACAGGGGAGCTCAGTGACAGGGGAGCTCAGTCACAGGTGAGCTCAGTGACAGGTGAGCGCAGTGACAGGTGAGCGCAGTGACAGGGGAGCACAGCCACAGGGGAGCTCAGTGACAGGGGAGCTCAGTGACAGGGGAGCGCAGTCACAGGGGAGCACAGTCACAGGGGAGCACAGTCACAGGGGAGCATGACAAGTCACATGGAGGGCGCTGCTGTTGTCCCCTTCCCCGCAGTCCTGGAGAGCCCGGATCCCTTTCCTCTCCCTCTGTGCAAAGCTCTGCAACAGCACGGGTGAATCCTCCTGCCTGTTCCAGGGGTCTGCCTGCAACACCATTTCCAGGAATTGTGCTGAGGGCAGGAACAGATCCGCACTTTCACATCTTAACTGCACGTGTTGGTGGATTTTCTCTTTTCCTGTTTATTCCTCATCCAGGTAAGCACTGTCTCTGACAGTCAGAACACGGTGCTTTCTGCTCAGAACAGTCATGTGGAACAGGCACTGGAATGATGGGACCACTGCGAAGGTGTCAGAGCCTCCAAAGGGATTGAGCTGCTCCTTGGGTCCCAGACCCCACAGTCCTGCTCTGACAACACCACTGGAGGTGTATCAAATGGAGAAGCCGCTGCTGCTCATGCAAATGTGGGAACACCCAATTTCTGAGCAGCCACAAGGAATGAACACAGTCCCTGCTCCACAAAACTGTGTGGGGAAGCCCTAAGACTCCACTATTGGTCCAAGAAACTGTGAAGAACTGTTGATGTAAAGGGGTAATAAATGATGCTGAACAAAATAGAGCTTTGCCAGTCTCATGATGAAACAAGAGCAGTGAAATAAGGGAGGAAATAACTCTTGATGGGTATCAGTGACCAATCCATAACTTGTCCCAGCACAGTGAGGGGATGGCAGCACTGACCACACCGTGCTGTGCTCTCAGAGCTCCCAGTGCTGCAGTCACAGCACTCACAGCCCTGCTCGGCTCCTGCTCCTGCTGCCAGTGCCCCACACTGCCACAGCTCCCTGCCAGGGTGGGGGAACCAACCTTCAGGAACTGCCCCAGAGGCCCTCAAAGTGATGCAACATTTAACTTCAAAGAAGTATTTAAGATGCTTATTCACAGGAGATAAAAGCTTAGCAAAACTATGTCAAAGGCAGTTTCCCTTCCAGTTCAGAGGTATAAAAATAAATAAGTCAGTATCAAAGTCAAGAAAAAGAACAACCTTCACCCCATCAACTGGTAACTATGCAATGCTCTGCCAAGCCCACAAGCACTGTGTAAATATGTCTAAGTGTGTATATTTACAAATTCTAAATTAATTTTAAAAGTTTATTCCTTTTATTAAAGTAATAACATGCCTGTTTGATCCACTAATGTTACTGGAAATCAACAAATTTATTCACTTGACTTGAGAAAGACATTAACCATTAAATACTCACCTTTTAGATGTTCTTAAGGAATTAAAAAGAGAAAATTAAAGCCAACATCAAAGAAAAGAACTGCAGGCAGTCTGCACTTGCAGGTCAGTGGAAGAAGTCCCTCAGCTCTGCTTGTGTTCCTGGTTTTGACAGACTTTCAGCCTAAGACCTGCAACACTCCCCAGTTTTTCTGAGAACAAGAGGGAGCCCGAGGCAGCCTCAGAGGACACCACCAGTGTGTGCCCACGTTACACGTACTCTTGCATCAGCACGAGCTCCCTTTTCCCAATCCCAACCCCAACTCCAACCCACCCACACAGAGCTGCAGCTGCAGGATGGGCCCTGCCAAGGAGCAGGGCTCCCTGAGACAGCCCTGCCATGGCACACGGTGCCATCTCTTTCTTGGGGTTTAAATGCACAAAAGAGTCTTTTCCTTCACAAGGCTTTCCTACTATACAGTGAGTTCCACTGGAATTTGATACATCCATGCCATGACTTAAAACATATATTACAGGTGTCAAGAAACCAACAGGCAAACAAATAAAATTCCAAGACTACATATGCCCTTATTCACATCACTGAGAGGAGCTGCTCAAGTAATCAGAGCAAATCACAATCAAACCCAGTATATGAGAATGCTCCACTCCACAGGCTGTACCTACCTCAGGGAAATAATCCTGTGGAAATTTCTCTTTTTCCAGCATGGGCGTGCTTTCTAAAGTGTCAGAGTAGATTTCTTTCCCAGTAACCTTTTTATACTTCTTAGCTAGGAAGAGAGAGAAAATAAAATTAGCATATATAATCTCAATATTTTGAGCAACTTCCTGCACTCATTGGCAAAGCAGTGGCATCTGCAAAACATCTGGCAAATCAACAGGGTCTTATCAAAAGCCTGCAAGCACTGAACTGTTCTGGGGGAAAACCAGGGACCACTCAGTCAGGTATAAACACATCTGCTTATATCAGACACCCTGAAGCTACACAGTTATGGGTATTGTCATTTCTACTCTCCAGAGCCCTGTAAAGTGTTGGGGCTCTAACCATGAGCCTGGTCTCTGCACACCCTTTCACCTGAATCCCTCCTCAGCTGCTCTGTGACTATTCTGGTTACAGGGACTGGGACCAGTTTAACCAACACTGTCACTATGTCATTTCTGATGGACTGGTAATAATAGATTGGTTGCAGCAGCTGCTCAGGACACACCTGACACCTCAGGCTACAAGCTGGGTGTTCAAGAACCCTGTGAGACAGAGGAGTGTTTCTGTCTGTGATAACTCCCCTCTCGGGAGGCATCAGCACCTTCACACCCAGCCTGAAGGGTCATCTCTGCTAATGGGCCATTGGGGGCTGGCACAACAGGCAGTGCAACAACCTGCACCATCTTCCAAAATATCCCATGACTCACAGAGTTAAAAAATCACCCGTTGTGAAATTTCTCACCCTGGGGGAGGTACTGGGCATTCCCACCTGAGCATACATAAGCTTTGGGGTTTGGGACTCCTGGTACCACTGGTTGGATCCAAAGGACGACGAGAAGCTCAACAGGACCGTGACTGACACTTCTGACCAAACTATCATCATTACTTCAGCAGAACTGTGACCATCATCCTCACCAAAAGGGTTCCTTTCCTTTTCCTTCTCCTCTGCATTCAGGGGGACCATATGGTGCTCGACACAGGGGCTGATGAACACCATCCTGTTCGTGTCCCTGGGTGCTGGTTTATACATCTATCTTTGCACTTTAAAACCAGTTTCCTCTGAATCACTGTATTTATTGCATTTTTTTTAGTAAATTGTAACTCTGGCTTGTAATCTCTCTTGAGCTGGGTTCATTTCTCAGGCCAGTTTACCTTTAAACCACCACAGTGACCCTGCAGCTCCCATCTCCTTCAGATCAAGCCTTTCTGGCCATCAGCACGAGGCTGGCATGGGGATTTACAGCTGGAATGGGTGCTGGCTTGGCACAAGAGACTCGGCAGTGATGCACATCACTTTCCCAAGTCTCCAATGAACAGCTTCATCACAGACAAACAGCACAGACTCCAATGGATCTATTCAGCTCATGGTTCTGCTTCTTGATCCACTTCATAGTTGGTCTCTCTCCTGATCAGGGCAACGCACTGGCATGTCTAAGGTGAGAACCTGACTTACTTTACAGCTCCTCCAACACAGGAGTCTGGGCAGCTGTCGTACAGCTGGACCTACCAAGTGGATTGAGTTTTGACTGGGAATGTACAGGAGAGAAACTCCAACTATTATGAAGAACTCTAAACTGTCCAGTTCCACTGGATATGTGGTGAAAACACCAAGCAGTACAAAACCCGTCAGTTAAAGTTGTCTAGATAAAGTATTTTATATAATCTGAGGAAGCATTTACTGTAATGTAGCCCTATATCTTTAGGGGGAAAAAAGTATCATTCTTTACATGCCAATCACTCTGAGGTCTGGCTCCCACAGGAAAACTAAACAAACATCCCGATAAACTGATGTGGCATCCTGAGTGGATCATGGATGGATGTGCCTCTTTCAGCAAGTTCAGCAGTGTCGGCAGAGATCCCGATGCCATTTGGGATACAGAGAAGCCTTGGCAGAACTGTAAGGACTGAAGGTTTCTGCTGGGAGAACCTCAGGAGAAGGCAGCCCGTGGCAAAGGGATCACCCCTCTGGCACCAATGCCACGTGTGAGCCAGTGGCTGTTGGCATGATTGCTGAGCACAGAATGCAGGGGACAACAGCCCATCTCCAGCTAAAAACAACTCTACTCACCTCTGACTTCACACCAGAGAACAAGATTCTTTTTGTAAATCGAAGTGATTGACTGGAACTGGCTAAAACCACTCTCTTGAAGGATGGCCCTTCAGAACACACAGATTGGCACTAGTTTAAATTTTAAGCAAACTTCTGGGCCTCTGACCACTGTGAAAATAGTCTAACACCTCTATGCTCTAGCAAACAATATGTGAGGCTGTAGGAGAAAGATGTTGTCATTTTAAACATCAGATATGTCTTCCTGAGATCTGAAAAACAGAGACAATCTTTTTTTCCCCAAGTCTGTATTCAGTCACATCCAACTGTGCACAGAATTTTGAAAAGCCACAGTGATGTTCCGGGAATATTGAATTGTGTATTAACATCTATTTTTTGCATGCTTTTGAATAGAACCAGAATTTCATAATGATTTTTGTGCAGGGAATGTTTGTATCCATTTGGATTTTTCTTCTGATTTAAGAGCTTAATACACTGTGAAAACGTCAATAGTCATGAAGAGAAGAGGCAAGTTTTACATTTCCCCTGAAAGATGGGAACCTTCAGGGTCATATTTTACAAACCCTACACTAGGAGATGGATTCTGCTCTACATTATGAGAACAGTGGGTGACTTGCAACAGCAATTCATCCATTTCCTTGGATTAAGAGTGTTTTCCTTCCAAATGATACCTGGAGCAAACCCATCTTTACGTGCATGGTTCACAGCCCTGCTGGCTCTGCTACGGCTTTGCCAAGCAAAACCAAGCACCAACCATTTAAAGCGTTTATTTCCTTAACAACTGTCTGGTTACTGCTTTCCTACCAGTTGTTTCCCTCTACATTTTTCTCATTTCCTTTTAACAGCTGTACAGCAGTGAATAAGTTGCCAATCAATGATTAATCAATCCCCAAAGCTCCTCTTTTCCTAAGGCAGCTGTCATTTCCCCTCAGGTGTTGCTGGAGCAGGACAGGTCCCAGCTGTGACCAGCAGGAGGAAACTTTGGGTGGAGCTCAGAGTGAACCTGCTGCTCCTGCAGTGCTGGTGGGATGAGCTGTGGGCTCAGGTTGCTCAGACAGTTTTCAGGTTACTGGCACACAAAGCCATTCACACGGCAGAACGAGTGAACAGCCACAGCAGTGGAAAGCAGACCCTTCCCCCCAGGGCCTGGGCAACACCTGGGACCCCCAGAGTGCCCCCAGTTCATTCATTTCTGAGTGTCTGCAGAGAAGCTCCAGTCTGGGAAAAAGCCCAGGTATGGCCTCCCTTGGGAGTGCCGGCACCGCTACGGAGCGTTCCCCCACGGTCTGTCAGAGGTAAAACCGCTGTGCTATTCAGGGCTCCTTCAGCACTGAGACCAGCCGTGACAGGAGGACTTATGTGGGCTAAATCTTGAATTGCTACATACACAGAACTACCGTTCAAACATTTCAAGGCAGGAAGACCCTGTACCCTTAATTACATGAGCAGAAAGAATCTGTCTCTACTGAGAACAAAAATAATTCATCTATATAATTAAGACAATTAGTTCACTCCATAGTTACCACCATTTCAACAGTGTCTCAAATTAATGGGATGCTAGATGGAGTATTAATGTGACTCAGCTCAGTGAACTAAATGAAGCTCAGGAGATTTTTTTTATTAAATATACACAGTTCTCAACTGAAATAACATAAATTTTACATAATCCTTTCTATATTCACCTCTGGAAACATTCAATAAATTTCTATCATATTTTAATGTTTAAGGTACATAGTCTTGCATTACTTTTAAACTTCTGAGATGTAGCAAGACCTCCAACCTGAAGGATCAATGGGGGTTAAAACAATGCCACCCTCCTTCTGACCTGCTCTGCTCCTGAGTAATTTAAGCCATAAATCTACCTCAGCTGCTTTGCAAAATGACCATTGCTGCTGGACAGTTAAGGTCTTGGTCCTGTACCTGATCTATATGGAAGAACCTTGTGGCCATTCAGAGTTCTGAAATCCTCAGGGATCGCTATGGACCCAGGGGGGTGTGGGAATGATTAATGCTCCAGCTTGCACCCTGTGGCCGGTCCATTGACTTCTCTTAAGAGGTCTATAAAAGGTAAGGAGAGCAATGCCTGTCACCAAGGCACCTGCATACATTATACAGGAGTCTGTAACATGGGAACACGGCCAGGCACCACCATCAGACAAGGATGGAAAAGCTGCCTTGATGTATACAGTCAATTGTACATTAAAAACACTTAATTCCTTTGCTTACCTTTAAAATCAAACTGGTAGATGTTTTTCAAGGATTCATGAAGAAAGTAAAAACTTCCTAGAGCCTGTAAGAAACCAACAATATGAAATTATAAAAATATCTACTTCGGCTAACTAAAATTAAAATAGCATCATGGTTTTCAATTAGGAAAAAACCAAGAAATTCATTAATGTTTAAAATTTTTAACATCTATAAAAACATTTCCTTTGTTGTGTCTCTGAAGTTTCACCAGCCATTACAAAAAAGGTCCTTAGGAGCTGACTGACCATGGCGAGGGCAGCACAGCCACTGTACACTCAAACACCAAAGGGACAGACACGCCTGGTGACACAGCCCCAAATACAGACCCCAGGCCTTTACAAAAACCTGACTATTCTCCTTCACTTTCAAAGCAAACCCAAAGCTTTTGGATCTCGTGGTACAGCAACAAGGGAAAGTTTGCAATTTTCTAACTTGCACCTCAAGCCTCTGCAGAAGGGGCTCCCCAACCTCCCAACAGCCTGACGTGGTTTTTTGTCACCCTGAGACTGAAAAAGTTCCTCAATCCCCCTTGCCTTCCAGTCTTCCCCTTGCATGCCCCTTTTCCCAAGCCCCTCCATGGCTGCAAACCCAGGGTGCTCAGGCCAGCAGTGTCCTCCTGGCTCCATTTCTACCACAGGAGCTTTGCCACAATGAGACCTGCAGGTACTGTGAGCTTGCTGCTGGCTCTGCCTTCTCCTCAGTCATGGCATGTACTGCCTTCCTCCAGTTAATGAGAGGAAAATGACATGTTAGAAGAGAGCAAGTGAAAATCAAGTGAGAAACGAAAAAGCAGTGTAAATATAAATGGAATATAAAATTATAGTGGAATATAAAATTTTACAAATTTTAGAAGAGAATTTGATGAACCTTTACATACATTTGATGCACCCAACAGAAGCTGAGAAAAAAATCAGCCTGCCATTAGATAAACTCTTACTGAGAAGAATAAAGGAAGCAAGGCATTAACCAAAAAGAATGGTTTAGTTTCATTCCACCTCTTCCTCTCTGACAGCAGAGCCCCTCTCAGCAGAGCAGTATTTGGCTTGGGGACGGTTGCATTATTTATAAGACACTGCACATCCAGAGATTAAACATTTGCTGATTTGTCAAAAGCACAAACATGAGGTCCTGCCCATCTCCTTGACATATTAGTCCATCCAACAGAAAACACTGTCACACGTTTAATTGATGAGGACATGTCCCTGCAGCCCAGGCAGGTTCCTTTGGGCTTTGGGCTTCCTTTTTATAACATGGAGGAGCGACCAAGGAACTGCAGGAGACGCTCCTGTGAAGGACTCAAGGTTAATGGTGCTGCAACAAGGACACACTACCAGGAAAAAATAAATCCTGGGGCAAGATAAAGGCACTGCCACCTGCTATGCCCAGTTGGTCCATCCCTTTCTTCAATGCACAGGGCAAAATCTGACATGTATAAAGATAACACTTTGCTATGTAATAATACTCCTAAGAACTTGGTATTAAGATAGAGCTTTATTTCAGCTTCTTATGTGGCAGTTGGAAAGAAAAGGAGCCTCAGAAAGCATCTGGGAAGTATCATCCCAAATGCTGCAAGTCTGAAAAATTTACCAGCAAATGAAAACGGGATCATGGAACAGGAAACCTTGGGCTATGTCAGTAATGTGTGACCAATCCAGTCTGCCTGTGACATCTTAGTGCTGTTTCTAAGGGAGATGTTTTTCCCTCAAAGCAGGACAGAAGGATGATGCTGTGGAAGGAGCTCCAATTCACACCCTGCCCTGTGAGGGCTGTCCGTGGGAATGCTCAGGGCACTGCCCACGAGACCCAGAACTCTGCCAGGCTGGAGACTCCCCCCCTCCTGAACTGCTGCTCCAGGGGCTGAACACCCTCACGGTAAGCCTTTCCCTTTACTCGCAGCAGAATTCCCCATGCCACAGCTCAGATGGGAATCTAGGACTGTGCAAAAAGGGTATTTGGAAACAGTGATCTGTCCAAATCAGGTACAAATAATGTTAAATCTTGGTGACAGAGTTATGAACTCTGAAGCTTCTCTATATAACATATCAGCAAGTAAACCAAGAAGAATTCAGATGTTCTAAAATCTGTTTAACTGAGGTGTCATAATTCTATTAAAAACAGTACTGCCACTCATTCTCAAGCTACAATGTAATTTCTGAGAGTCACAATTTGCTCATTGCTTGACTTCTTTCAGTTTCAATCTCATTTTTTAAAACTGATTTTGAAAACTTACACAGCAAAAGCTTGGTTTGATAGTCTGCACTTGCAGCACAGAGTGGCAGCTCCTCATGCACAGTGAATCTGTGACAGTGATGAAGTAACTCCCTCAAGTTTCAGGAACTGATACCACTAACATTAAGATAGGCCTGGGCCGTGCAATTCCAAACACTCCATTGAAAAGAATCGAAACCATAATGGAATGGAAATTACAGCTATCGCTATCTTCCGCTTTATTATAGACTTAATCAGGTTTAGGTACATAAATGTGAACTTGTAAAAATGAAGTGCACTTATAATTCCCTGCTCTAATGCAATGAAATACATATAAAAAAAACTTCCAGGGCCTAATGTCTAGGCCCTTTTGTTGAAGCAATTACATTAATTCAATTTGTTTCTCATAAAATGCCAGTTTAACAATACAGTTAAATGAGATTAATTTAAAGAATAGAGCTTTGCTTTGTTTTCTTATTTACAATTTCAATATCCTTTGGAAAAAGCAGCAGTGGCACATACAGCCCCAGCAGTACGTACAGTATCTAAGTGATACAACACAGGAACACATTTCAGATTATAAACCACCCAAAGAGCTCAGCTTTTAAACACCTCAAATGCAAAGAAAGAAAACTATTACTAGTTCCACTTTAAGAGTTGTTGAAATGGGTGACTTCCACTGTTAGCACAAGTTCTACACCACCTGTAAGTAGGTGCTTCTCCTGAAATGCACCAGAGCGAACCAGCAGATCTGGGAGTCCTGCAGCCCTCTTCCTTCTTTCCTTCTTTCCTTCCTCTGGGGATACTCACAACAGCCTTTCAGGAGCACAGCCCTGGGAAACAGTGTGCACTGGGGGCCACTGAGGTGACTTCACTGCACACCAGGGACAATGCACATTCTGCAGCTGTGCCCCTTTGGACAGTGCCACCCCAAGGGAGCAGCTGCAGCCTTTCCTCTCCAGCACTCAGAGCACCCCAGTTCTGGGGGCAGGGCTCAGGCCCAGCAGGAGCACCCCCAGCTCTCAGGGCAGGGCTCAGGCCCAGCAGGAGCACCCCCAGCTCTCAGGGCAGGGCTCAGGCACAGCAGGAACACCCCCAGCTCTCAGGGCAGGGCTCAGGCACACAGCAGCAGCTCTCAGCAGCTGCCCTGACCCAGAACAGGGCGCTCCTGCACAGGCCATGGCACATGCTCTGCCACGTGTGATGTCTCACCAGAGGGAAGTGCAAGGAGCAGCCATAGGTTTGTCTCCTTGACTTCCCAAGCAGTCTGCAAACAGACTCGTCATGGATTCTGTTTCAGTGGCCTCATGGCTCACAGGCTCAGATTAGAAAGTTCCTAACTTGTCAGGCCAACCTGCTTGCTCCTGGGCCAGTTACTATCAACATCATCATATTCAGTAATACCAGAAGTTTCTAGAAGTTCAGAGAGACCAGCCCAACCTGGTGGCCTCAGGCAGTCACAGGGACAGCACATGTACATCCTGGGACTGATCAGCCATATCAATTAGGAAGGAATTCCTGGCTGGGAGGGTGGGCAGGCCCTGGCACAGGGTGCCCAGAGAAGCTGTGGCTGCCCCATCCCTGGGAGTGTCCCAGGCCAGGCAGGACAGGGCTTGGAGCACCCTGGGCTGGTGGGACGTGTCCCTGCCATGGCAGGGGTGGCATTGGGTGGGCTTTGAGGTCCCTTCCAACCCAAACCATTCCACAAGTATGATTTCTGCCCTACTATTAAAGCCAGGGGCTGCCAGGACACAGAGACTGAGGTGCCCAGTTAGTCCCAGAGGCACATACACAATTCAGACACCTGTGGCCCAAGGGGAAACACCACTCAAGTCACTGCCAGGAGCTGTACTGAAATGTATTCACATTTTGCTTCCCAGAAAAGTTTAAACATTGTAAATAGACATAAACAAATATATACACCCAACTAAACCAGCAGACAGCATCAGAGCAGAAAGGCAGATGGCAGAGTCATGAGCAATACTAGTTTTTAGCTTGGCCAAGTCCCTTAGAAACACACAAAAAGGTAAAACATTGTTCTGCTGTCTCTCCTGCTCCTTGTAACTAAATAATAATGGCCCAACCTTCGCGAACGAAGATTTGGGAAGGGCTCTCCCCACGTGGGTGTGCCCTTCGAGCCTGCGCAGT
>JAWWEV010000169.1:35752883-35791253 GCA_035583235.1 Hafferia zeledoni | reverse complement strand
GGGGCACAGAGAGGTTTGGGAGCTGGCAACACCCCTTGCTGGGCATCTCAGCACTCACACAGACCCTGCCCTGCCCCGTGTGCTGCCCCTGCAGAGCCGGCACTGCCCACCCTGCCCCGCCCCGTGTGCTGCCCCTGCAGCCACAGAGGTGCCCAGCACAAGGGGCCTTTAGTTATCATCGCTAACAACAGGCCAAACCCAACACTTCCTAACAGGATTCACCTCACTGAAATGAAGAACAACCTGATTTATCTGATTAATATTTTAAATCCTTGTGCCCTTTTGCACCAGTTGATCCACTGATTCCATAAAGGTACAGTGATGTAAAATAAAGCAGCAATAATACAACAATTTAGGCTTACTCTGTCCAAGTTTGGTAAAAATCCCCAAAACCGGGTTAGGAAGAATTCTAAAAAAAATTTCAGTGTATGGGAACTAAAAATAAGTGCATAAATGAAAACATGTGCAACATACCCGGTTTAGAAAATGTAAGAAAACAACAAGAAAAATGAAAGGAACTAATTTTCCTGAAATTATATCCAATAATTATATGCAGAAAACCCAAATGCCTGCTGCCACTTTGCATTTCTTCATGTACACTTCAGAGCAATACTTTGTCATAATTAACTTCGAACTATCATCAGCATTTCCTTCAAGCAGTTTTATTTTCAAAGTAAGGCTACATGGACCAATCCCAAAGATGTATTTCAACTAATGTAACTTTTGTGAACTGAAACTCATTAAATGGTATTGGCAAATCAATAAGGACATAAAGATGTAAAGCTTTTCTTTATGAAATAAACCAAATTATACTCTTCTAATCTAAATACTCAGTCAAGTCAATTGATAATTAAATCACATGGAAAACCTGCCCTGTTATTAAAATCTTTTCAGAATGTCCATGAGAGTTTGAGTATGCACTTATATAATGCACATTATTTATATTTCTACCTTTCAGAACTTTTCAATTTCAATTAAAATCCTGTAATTTTTATTGGGAATCACATTACATGCATGATAGAGATAAGTTAATTAAAGGACAATCAATTCTAAGAGATGGCCAACAATGAACATAACCAGTTTACAAATTACCTACTGCCACTCAACCAGAGCACGTAATGTCTGTGGACGAGTACAGAAAAGCTTTAATTGATTTTTAAAATTTGACTAATATGGTGCATTTTGTACATTCATAAGTACCTGCCTGAGCTCTGACTTCCAGAATTAGGGACAATGCTGGGCCCACCCCTGCAAGCTCCTGGCACAGTGTGGAGCCTGGACGTGATGCTCAGTGCAGCACTGACATTCCCTGTGCCCCCTGACCAGCCAGGCCTTCACCTCAACTCAAACACCTGGCTGACATGGTGGAATGTTTTAAGCTAATCATATTTTAAAGGAACACATTCCTGTCTAATTACAATCAAAAGGTATTTTAGCACACTCACTTCAAGTTGTTTACAGACAGGCAGGTTCCACTGCTCTGATGACAGATAAAAACATTGTTCTCTGAAAATTTCATCAATCCAACTGAATTACTCAAAAAGAAACTAGAAATTGTCACTCTCTGACTCCCTGGTAACACAGCAAACAGAACTCTTTAATGCCCTTTTGTCTCAACATCCAATAAAATCTGAAACAAGAAGGTTTGCTATGGCCTATTTCTACCGCCCCCCCTTCTTTCACTGTGGGGAGACTTGCCAAGTCCCAGAGCAGTGGCTATGAGAAGAAAAGACCAAGCAAAGGCATATTCTCCCTGTGGAAATGCCAAGGACATTACACATGGCAGGAACAGAAGCTCCAGCAGTGCTGTGGGACACCAGGTGGGACACCTGCTGATGTGCAGGGACTTGTTCTGTGAGGCTGCCCTGTGTGACAGGCACAGCACAAACAGTGGGCACAAATGCTGGCTCACACCTCCTGCCCTGCTCGCCTTGGGGAGAGCCTGGAGACGAGCACTGGCACGAGGAGGGATGTGCCAGCCCTGCCAGCTGCCGGGCAGTCAGCTGGGATTCATCCAGGAGCACAAAGCCAACCTCACGGTGGGGGTAGCTGGGCAGGATGCCACCCTCCCTCTGCAGGAGTTCATTTCACAGGGGGAACACCACAAACTGGTCAGCAAGGACCTGTTAGAAATGTGTTTGCCATCTCTTGCTTGGAACTGCAATTCATCATTTCTGCTAATGCTTTTCCTTTGGAAGTCTCAGATGAAGCTTCAGCTGCTGAACTGCCACAGGGGAATTCACAGTGTTGGGCCAGAAACTACAATACAGCTGCATCCAAAGGCTTTACCACCTTCATGGTGGGGGCCTGGCCCAAAACAGCAGCACTTCAATGCCCATCCCTGACTTTAAAAAAGAATAAATTAAAAAAAAAAAGCAAAGGACTCTACAGAGCATATGAAAAGTGAGTCAAGATTGTTGAACTTACTAGTCTGTCACCACTACCTTGCTCAAACTCTACTTTTGACCTTGCTATCACCACCAAGCACTTCAAGAACAGCAGAGCATCACAAGGCACTTTGTGAAGCTGATCCATCAATAACAAAAAGTCCATTGTATAAATAAAGCTCAATCTCCTTGATCGCGTGGAATTTGATAAAAGGGAATATGGGCAATGAGAACTAAAGGCCTCAAACTTGCAAATAAGGCCTGACTTTACTACAGTTTCCAATGGAATTAACTGAAGGTGAGTTCCTGCTCAGGATGATGTCAATGCTGCTGCATGAATGAGAGTGATGGTGCTCAGCAGGGTGCTGTGGCCTCTGGGGCAGCTTCAACAACAACCCAAGTCAGAATTCCAGCCTGGAATTACAGTGGGGCTCCAGAGCCATGCTGGGCTGTTGCACTGCCAGAACTGTTGTCCCTTTACTTCTCAACTGGAGCACAAACAAATAGGAATCAATTTCTGTTCCTAAACTGGAAAATGCTTTGTTACAAAAACAGATGAATAAAAGGCCTAAAAAAAAGGTTCTTTCAAAGAAATGGAAAGTTATCAGTCAGTTGTGCTGTTTGTCCACCTACAGGAAGGGCTTTTCATCCTACAGGCTCACACCTTGATTACCAAAAGCCACCATCTGAAAGGAATGTTTTAGTAACAGTGGAAACGAGAAAGAAAATCTCTGTATTGCTAGAAGTAATAATTCAAATTTTATTTTAAAACTGAGAAGACAAAAACAGTCTGTATAAATCAAACAAGTTGTCTCTTCATGTCACTTTTATGATGGACATTAATCTTAGTTTCTAGACAGTGCTGCTGTCTGATGTAACCATGCTTATTGACTTAATGGGAAGAAATTTATATTGGTCTAGGAAGCTGTGATGAATGCAGTCTTAAAGTTCAATGACTCAAACACTCAGTAACCTCAAACATTGACCCAGGTAGACAGAAACTTAAATCTTAATCCTGGAGCATAAGTTTGTGCTTCATTCACATATTGTTGCTAAGGTATTTTGAATCTCCCTGAGTTTTCCCATCTCTTCCATAAATGTGTGTGCACAGCCCCCGTACCCACAGCACAGACCCCATAAACGTGTGTGCACACCCCCCGTACCCACAGCACAGACCCCTCGTGCAGAGGGGAAGGCTCCGTGTCCCACCACCCTCCCTGCCCAGCCCAGGAGATGCAGCTTCTCCCAGAGCTGGCACCAGGGCACATCTCTCACCCGGGGTGTGGTCCCTGCCTCGCAGTGACTGGCCCAAAGCTCAGCCTAGTTCAGCTCTTCTGGACTTAGGAAAGACTTGACGGACAGACTTCACTCCTAAGTATGTGGAAATGCGCGTGTTCAACTAAGAGAAATGTTCCTTTAGCTGGGATGAGACGGTACCAGTGCAGCACAACCCGTTCAGTGCTGGGATGTCAGTGCTTTAATGCACAACAGCTGACAGATCACAAACATGGATGTTACACATTGTCACACACCTGAAAACCTTCAGTACTGACTTAATGTCTTATGGCTCGCACATTCAAAATTGGAGTTCCCTGATGGGAAATAATACCTAAAATAGCTGAAAGATTTTAAAATATGTGGATGCCAGAGGCTTGATTTGTTACAGGAACTGTAGTGAAAAGACCCCAACTCCACCCTCCACTCTCTAAACTTAGAAAAGATAGTTAATCAGTTTATAAAATCCCTTTTTATAGCAACACTCATTCCACACCATCAGGACAGGTTCCTGCTGGATGTAGGCTGAAACACTGCAGATGAGAAAATGCACCAAAGACAATTTATGTGGGGCCTTTGTGAGAAGTTGGTGCATGGAAATAGGAATGTTCCAAGTCAGAAGGAACAAGGCAACCTAATTTAATCTGATTATTCTGAGGTTGAGGCAACATATTAATCAAGTGGACAAAACAATTCTATTAATGACATTCAAAAGGTACAGTATGATAATCAATCTTTTACTATATTGCAAATGATAAAACAAGCATCCAGAAGGGTTATGCTAATTACGTGTTTCAAGTCAAATGAACCCATTCCATGCTTTGTCTTGTTTAGACAAATAGAGCATTCCTGCCATTTAATTATATTTCAGATGTCTATCCCAGCGTCTGCAGCGATACATTAGCCTACAAAGAACTGGAGATAGACTGTTCCTGCTGCTCCAGGAGCAGGACTGGGGGAGCTGCCCGGGCTCGGCCACGCGCGGGGACACACAGACAGACCTGGGGAGGACATGGGGACAGTTCCCAGGACACACGGACAAACCTGCAAGGACACAGAGATACACTCGGGGAGGACATGGGGACAGTTTCCAGAAGGACACATGGACAGACCCGTGGGGTCACACTCAGGGGGTACATGGGGACAGTTCCCAGAAGGACAAGGGGACAGTCCTAAGGAAGACAAAGTGACAGAGCCTGGAAGGACATGGGGACAGACCTCGGGAGAACAAAAGGACAGAGCATGGAAGGACATGGGGACAGTCTCTGGGATGACACAAGGACAGAGCCTTGGAGGACATGGGGACAGTCTCTGGGATGACACAAGGACAGAGCCTTGGAGGACATGGGGACAGTCTCTGGGATGCCACAGGGAGAGATCCTGGAAGGACACGGGGACAGACCCCGGGAGGAGGCAGGAGCTCCCAGGTGGAACGCTCTGCTGGAGCACTGTGTGCCCACACACCCTCCTTCTCTCCCTCAGCCACACACTGCCCTGGCTCTGCAATTCCCTCTGAGTGCAAGCCATGCACTCCACCACGAACACCCTTCCTCACCTGCACTGCAGGGTCCAGCATTTCAGCCTTCACTGAAAACAGGAACTTTTTCAAGCAAAAGCTACTAGACCTATAACAGCACTCAAACCCACAAGGAACTGAGAGCAAGCATGTTCCTAAGTCTGTAATTACAGAAAACCAAACCCACAGACTCCTTCCCAAATCACAGAGTATCTTTTCTGATCAAAGGCATACATAAATTTTCCTTAGTTTTCAAAGAGCTTTTTTAAAAAACCCAAGCACAAACAATTTCTGTGTACTGTGGATCCTAACACCATGCTTTTGGGATCTAGCAACAGGTTACATTTTTATTCTGTGCACTTTCCTGCCTTAAAGTGAAAAAATGTAAGCAATGAGAAGATTCAACTTCCCATGTTCCATCATCTCCCTCACTTTTAAGGACCAGTCCCTTGGCTACATGCAAGAAAAATGGCATCCTCAGGAAGCTGCACTAACAAACCCAAAGATGCCATTGACTGCAGTGGACTTCCTCAGGAATGCACAGAGTTACCACCTGAAAAGAATTTAACACTTCAAGTCAAAGGGTGTGATCTGGCCCTGTGTTTTCTTAAATGCCAAAGTGTCCATTTTCAGAAAGGAGACACCTGATTTTGAATTGCAGTGACTGCAAGTGCCCTGACTCACCCACTATCCTGCATTGCTACACTGCTGGCTATGGTTTTCTCTGATAAAACTAGAACATAAGGTATACTGAAAACCAGCTTACTAGCTCAGGACAGGGCAAAAACGTAAACTCGTTTCTATATGTGAAAACACAACATCGATTTTGTAGAATTCAGCATGCACATTTAATTTGGCATTTTTACAGTGCAAATTACCGAAACAGCAATACTTGTTTCCTAACCACATTTCTAACAAATTATTAGACAAATCCAAGTCACCAAAATGAAATTTTTGGCCTTAAGGTATTCCATATATACACATCTGCTAGGACTCTGAAAGCACACTCCCTTCCAGGGTGGTGACATCTTTATGTTAGAGGCTTTACAAGGATTAGTTGTCATTTTTGCTATTACACGCTGTATAATCGCCCACATAAACTCATGTCAGCTTGTCTTAAATTAACTTTAATTCAGGTTTGCCAAAGAAGAAAATCAGACTGTAACTAAATGAGGTCAAGGACTTTGAGGACCTCATTGAGTGCCACAATACCTGGATCTCTTTATGAAGTCCATCTGCTCATCATGAGTCACACAAATGGGCACAAGTATGGATGGCAGATTAAATAACTCTGTTTAATATTAGTCAGAAATAAGAAACAATAACTAATATTTGTAAAAAGTTACACCTGAAATATTCCACTCTGTCTTATGTTAAATGTACTTAGCAGAAAGGTCAGAGCTCCTGAATTTGCTAGATAAATAAATGTTGGTGAGGTGGATGAATCACTGGAGAATTGGTGCATGGCAGCGAATGAATAACCTGCAAATGCTTCCCAAACCCCATTATTTCCCTTTTTCCAGTAGGCCAAAGATTCATGTCCCTGCATGCCGCCAGTTCATTACGGAGAAATATCATTCCTCTCCTGGCACTCTCTGGGCGGCCTCTCAGCCCCACGAGGACCCTTTAATGTTTAATTCCCCATCATCTGCTCCAGTGAACAGCTTAATCTCTGCTTGTATGATCAATACTATATCAGTGTAAATTAAAATGACAATTTTAAAGTAATTAAGCCTGTTAATGCTCGATTCAAATGTCATTATTTGCACAAGGGATTGAGGAGAAATTACATCGTGTCCAGGGTGACAGGAAAATGTTTGAGCCTTCTCAATCCTGTTGCCGCTGTGCCACTGGAGGCTTTAGCAAAGCAGATTAACTTCTAGCTCCCACTGCCAGGATACCTATCCAATTTCAAAAGAGGATAACACAATTTGATAAATTTAATTCCAGCTACAAACTCAATTATTGTGATAATGGATGAAAACTGGGAGGAGACACTAAACAAGACCCACATAAAAAATACACTTAACTTCAGAATGAGATACAACAGTAATTGTTTTATTTGATTTGCTCTATCCCTTTTGAAAACCCTTTAAATAATTGTGATTGTTAGAAGAATGGCCAGCATTTATTAAATAGCATGAGCTCTGAGATCAAAGTGGCTGCAGTTTAAAGGATTTTGGTCACAATAGAAATGTTTGCTATCCGTCGTTGTACAGCTACATTTATTAGACAAGTAAAATTACATCATTACAGTATTGGATCTCATAAATAGATCTATAAAACTCAACCTCGCTCAGATGAAATCTCAGCCCATTCTATGTGCTGGCCTTTGCAGACCCTCCTGTGACAGCCTGTAGTCATTTATTATTTCAAAGCAAGATTTTAATAATAGAAAACCTTAAACTTTATGAGACAGCCATAGTGGGTTTGGATTTCAAGTCTGAGCAGCAGAAAGTGCAGCTGAGCCATTGTTACCTGAGCTCCTCTCCAGCTTCAGGATACAGAAATCCACAGCAATTTGGGCAAAATGTTGGATGGAGCCATCAATATTTGATATTTTGAAGCAGACAGCAAAAGTGAAACACTGTATGTCATGAATTTAACTCAATGCCAACTACAGCAGCAAACTTCTGCAAGGGAAGTTTCAGCACTCCCACATTCCCACTGCAAAGGTACCACCAGCCCCCAGCGGTGCCTGAGAGGTCCATCAGCATTCCCGTCATTGGATATTGTTTAATAAATTCAGTTTATCTGACCGTTTGCATTTCCTGAAGTTCTCTGAAATAATTATATTGAATTTTTATTAGTGCACGTGAAACATTTTTGGCTTGCACTTCTTTGAATAATAAATGGCATATATTAAAGTGCCTTACAGGTCTAATAACTTGCATCAGATCCATGTAGGCCTGTCTTATTAACTTTTAGTTTAAATTACAGCAGAATTCATCAATCAGTGTTTCTACAAAGCAGACTGCACTTTGCCACAGACTCTAAAGAAAAATGGATCTCAGGACAATTAAAACATCTAGTGTGTCTCAAGTATTTAATAAAAAAATCTACCAATGCACACATTTTCTTAGATAAACTGTCTAAAGAAGAACTCTGAAAGAGTAAAAAAAGACTGTGAAAAATATTTCACAATAATGAAGAAAATAAAAAAAACCAACCAAGCTTTAAAAACAAGTTGAAGTTTCTAAATTAAATGTACTAACTGTAGCACAAACAGAACTCTGAAATTAAACCCAAGGCAAGCTGAGGGAGTGGCACGTGGCAGGTTTGGTCACTCCTCACACCCAGGAGCTGCTGCTGTGGCACAGCCCAACCCACGTCCCCAGTGCCGTTTGCTGCAACGACAAACAGCTTCCTGCTGCAGGGACAGCTGCAGATCCCAAACTGGGAGGACAACGCTCAGAACTCGGAGGCTGCAGCAATGCTACAGAGTTAATTCCATTTTGCTCTGATAATTCTGAAAACTTTAAATTACAAACCTTCTGCACCAAAGCAGAACCAAACTGCTACCTCACAAAAATTGCCCAGAAAGGCCATCAAACCAGTGAGGCCACTGCAGCTCTGGGATCCCTTCCCCTGGTACCTTCAGCCACTGCAGCTCTGGGATCCCTTCCCCTGGTACCTTCAGCACTGCTTTACTCTCTCTCCTTGCAGCAGTGACAGGCACAAAGGTGTGGCTGCTGCCAGAGCACGCACAGCACAGATCTGGTAGAAAGGGAGCACTCTCCTCCAAGAAACTTGAACGAGGAAATTAAACAAACATTTTCTGGCTTTTTTTTTTTAATTAAATTAGGAAATATGAAGCAACACTGTACTCACACCACAGCAAGATTACCACCACTGACAATGTTATGCGGTATCTGCACCAACAGCTGCAAATATTTCCCTGTCATGAAGTACCGAAAATGAACCCAGATATGAGTGCTGACCATGTGATACTACACGGACTCTACATGATACTACATGGATTCTCGCTGAAACCATAGAACATACACTAAAGAGGAGTAACATGCTAAGAGAATCCAATGCGACACTCCTCCTCAGGCATCCAGCTCCTCCCAGGGGCAGAGCAGGGAGCGTGGCTTGGGGAGGGGATGGGTGGGGACAGCTCCCTAAGTGGCCTGGGGAGGAGATGGATGGAGACAGCTCTCTGACCCCCCCTGGGCAGGGCAGAGCTCGTTACCCGCTGGCTGGAAGAAAAGCATGGAAATGACAACTTTCAAATTACTGCCTGAATATATTATTAGAACACTTTCCTTGGTACCACACCTCAACCTGCGTAGGAGCTACTGCAGCTTTTCTGGACTGCATTTCCAGGAGGGTGTGTTCGTGGACATCCCACCACATGGAGCAACACATTAACTGTTTCCCTAGGTACAGTAATAACTCCTTTATCATGCACATGTTCACCCGTGTTGGCTTTATAAAGCTTATTAATTACCACTGACTTCAGTGTCTAAAGAATGGAGGAAGCTTTGGTAAAAGTCACTCCAAGTGACCATTCACAATTGTTAAACACACCTTTGCTGTTGAAAGTATAGAAAGTGTTCAATCTCACTTTGCTCTTCAAATTGCACTGGCAAGCTTTAAAAGAAATAACATTGGCTAGCAGGAACAAATCCAGCATTACACAGGTATCTGTTTATCCTCATCAGTGTTCTGTTTGAAAGCAACTTTTCCTTTTAATACTACACCGAGTATGAGCTGATTTTTTTCAACTGGGCTTTTATTAACCCGTGAGAAGGAAAACCAACTCCATTAACAACAGATTATTAATCTCACCTGATCTTCACACCTCCTATGCATATTTGCTTCATTTAGCACGGGCAGTAAGGAAGGGCTTCATCTGGGTGATGGAAGGTCTTTGTCCTAAGCTGGAGGCTCCATGAGAAGCTGCTGACATCAGCTGCCAGTCTCGGGCACATAAACCCAAACAAACCCTTCCCAGTGAGGCAGCACATGGCAGAACACTGTGGGCTTTGCCCCTTCAGCAGAACCCATCCAAACACCCACCAAGGACAGCAGGACTGCACAAAAAATTACTGTGACTCTCCTACAATCTGAAAAGGGGAACATGATGAATTCTCTGAGCACAGGGGACAGTGGTCCAGTTCCAGTGGATCCCAGACCATGGAGTGGGGAGGCTCCCAGGTGCCAGGACACACTGCTGTCCCTGTCCCTGTCCCAGCACGAGGGCCCACATGGAACAGGGAGCTGAATGGAACCACAAATCGGAATTCCCAATCAGCCATTTGGACTCTTTGGCTTTTTCTGTTCTCTGCTTCAGTGGGTTTCTGTCAGAAAATGCTAACAAGCCTTTAAGCTCTTTAAGAGCTTAACAATTTTTCAGTTTGCTCTCCAATAGATTCCGTGCAGAGTATTTGTTTCCCACGCGTGGTGCTGTGACACAGCATTCCATCATGTTTGCCTTCCCCCCTGATATATGACCCAACCTCAATGCACTTGGTCAAACCTTTGCCAGCCTGTCAGTTACATATTTTTCTTACTCTTTAGGAAAGTCTAGTGACAAGTGATTGAATTAAAAGACAATCTGGGCAAAACAGTTAAACAGACATTGAACACAACCAGCAATCCCCAAACAGCTACTGACTGCTTTTTTTCAGTATCACAACCAGGGGGAGTTTGCCAAGGGTAATTTGAGTTCCCCAAGGTACTGCCACAGCATTGCAGCAGCTGTGGGTGCTCCTGCCCTGGAATCTCTTACCCCAGGCACTGGTGTTATCAGGTGTCAGGAGGATGATGTTCAAAGCTCTCCTTTTTGCCAGTGAAATAAAAACATTTTTGAAAATAGGGGAAAATACCCAAATACATAGTGGGACTGAACTGTCTTTAGTTTCCAAGATAAAACCTAATACCGTTTTTCCACTTGGAAATACTCCTGAATAGGAAGGGAGAAAAGTGCTGCTGTGCTAAATACAGCTGTCAGAGATGCCCACAGCATGATGAGCACAAAGCTATGAAGGAGGGAGAACATTTGAAGACTGTTAGGAATTCTTCCTTGCTCTCCATCTCTACGTAGCATGTGAACCTGTGGGTTTTTCACTAATTTACGGTTTTCTTGGAGAGAAAACACTCTTAGAGAACTGCCCCCTTACCATTTCTTTTTATTATTAAACTGGACATTTTATGAACAAACTCTAAGAATACTCATTAACCTGCAGTCTAAAAGTGTCCCTGAAAAATAAACACAGGATCTTTGTTATTTTAGCACACACAAAGAGGAGACCAATGCCAGGGTTACAAACCACATTTATAACACTCACATTAGGAAAAAATCTCTTTTTTTCCCCCTCCCTTTGCCTTTCCTACAAGCGATCTCAAAGTACATGAAAAACACACCCAGTTTTCCAGGACAACGGGAACATGTGTGGGCTGGTGATACCCACAGATTCCTACGAGCAAGCCTTGCAGCCCTGGGAGCACTCTTATGTGCACAGGAATAGCAGACAAACAGATGCAGGCTTTAAAAACAAAAATTAAAGAAATTGTATGAACCCCAGGAATTTTAATCAAACTCCTGCCTGTGAACAAGGGCCAAATCTGGCTGATGATACAGAGTAACTGTGGCAAGTGAACAGTGACCAAACTTCCATCAGCTCCATCCATTAATTTATGGAGCTTCAGTTTTATTCCTCTTAATTGATCATGTCTCCCTGAGTTAAACAGAATAAACCCTCGAGTTTAAGCACATTTGAAGTGCCAGGCCCGGGCCAGTATCTCCAGGGCAGGCACACTGCAGGGTGGGACTGCCCCACACGGAGCTGTGACAAGGTGTGAACTCTGGCTGGGCTGCAGCGCCGGCTCTGCGGGACTCACCGAGCTGCTGCAGGGACTGGAAACACCGACTCAGCTTCTCTCTGGCTCCTGGAGGAAGTCTCTGCTGGCCTGTCCCACCCTGCCACCTGTCAGTGCCACGCTGGCACCCTGCCATTGCTGAACAGCTTCTAAAGGCAGGTTCATCACAGCTGCCAGGGAACAGCAACATCAACACACTAGTTCAGAGGAGCCTTTGGCTATCTAAAACTCAACTGGCTGCTTTGTAAGAAAAAAATTACTTTTTGAAAACGCAGGTGACGGCATTTTACTGTTTCCACTAACCAAAACCACCTAAATGCCTCCACTACCAGAGTTTACAATGCTGCAGCCTCAAGGCACAAGCACATCCCAGTTAAAGAGCTCATTACACTGCCATGTACCTATTGCTGGTCAGATGTAAAATGAAGTTAGACCAATGAAAATAATCCACTTAATGCTTATGCTCTGTGATCCATTTCCATGGGGTTTCTGTTGTTGTTACAGTGCTTCTGTTCATTCTTATGCTTTAGTGGTTCAACTGCAATTTATCAGCCTGGAGTGGAAAATACCTGGCACCTACTTAAAATGCATGGAGCTAGCAATAAAATTAACCTTGTGGCAATTGTTTTCCCACATGTTTGATAGACCAATGTCAGCTCATCTGTTAGAAGGAAATAAAAAAGTCAAGCCTAAATGTACAAAAAATTATGATGGAAGCCTTAAATAAAGGAAGGGTAATGCAAGTTTATTGAGTCAAAAATCAATCAATCAATGAGTGAGTGGATTAGGAGCACCTCATAAGCCCCAAAGAAATAATTTGCCCAAACACTGGGATTTAACGGTAGAGGACCAAATTCCAACACTTTTAGGAAGTAAGTAATGAAAAATCAATTCGAAAGGAAAAACAGATCAAGAACCCTGGATTCTGACACGCCGACACATTTATTGCTGAATACCATTTCTTGGCTGACCCCAAAACTTCGGAAGGTGTTTATTTACTTTCAACACCTTCCAGAGATCAATATTTTTAATTTGGATCTCAGTTATTATTTTTCACATCACAGCATCGGGGAGCGGAGTAAAGTGGCTCATATTTTAGTGCTAAAAAGATCGATATGACAGTTTCACCTTCAGTGCAGCGCCCGCAGCCGCCCGCGCGCATCGGCGTGTCCCGTGGGGGGTGCGAGCCGCGCACCGGGGCAGGTCATCACCCACCCGCGCCAGACAGCCGTGATTTACCTGCTCATGAAGGGCCTGCTGCCCTTAGAAAACCAATCTTGCTTCTCCCACTTTATCAGGCCTGTCTCTTACCCAGCGCACGGCAAGGGGGAGGGGGCAGGAGCAAAGGCAAGGGGAAGGGAGGGAGGGCGGAGGCACAGCAGGAGACAATCAGTTTCACAAAGTGGATTACGTCCCACATCGTAAATGCATCCATTCGTTTTTACCTTCCTCGAACCAGGGCACATCTCTAATCGATAATTAATTTTCCATAAATTTCAAAATATTGTTCTGGTGGCTGGAAGGAGTCAGGCACGGGCAGAGCAGAGGGAGGATCCCTGCGGCACGAGGGTGTCACGCGGGGCTCTTGTGGCTCCATCGATCAGAGCTGAGGGATGGGCAGCCCCTCCTGGCAATGCCCTGCCCGACAGCCCCTCCTGGCAGTGCCCTCCCTGCCCGAGAGCCCCTCCTGGCAGTGCCCTGCCCGACAGCTCCTCTTGGCAGTGCCCTGCCCGACAGCCCCTCCTGGCAATGCCATTCCTGGCACTGCCACTGGTGATACCGTAACACAGCTGTTGTCACTTAGTGCAGAAATCAGTTCCTTGAAAGCACAACTCACTTGAAACCACATGGATACCAAAATGGCAAAAGCATCTACCAGTAAGAAGTATTTATGGGGAAATCTCACACCTTCTTCCTAGTGTGTCCTGGAAAACGAGGAGCAGAGACAGGGAGGAAATGTCTCTGCGGATGGGCTGCTCCAAGAACCCGTTCTTTTCTCAGCATAATTAATAGCTCATGCTCTTTAAAAAATTGCCTTCATGAAGTCCCATGCTCGGAAGAGTAATAAATGCCAGTCATCCTCCTGGGGTGTGCTCCAGAATAGTAACTGAAAAGTAAATGCAGGACTATTTCTCCAAATTATGTATCCAAGCTAAAGGTTGTATTAAGGGACCAGCATTATGTAATGACATTAACTGAAAGCCAAGCAGCTTCTGGCTCCCCATCAGCAGCACTGCAAAGTCAGGGTAAGGAGACTGCCCGGGATGCAGGGACAGGGAACAGGCGCAGTGCCCTGTTGTTGACCATCCAGGGAGACCGCAGACACCAGTGTGGTGTGTTCAGGCAAATCTCAACTTTATTCAAATTAGACAACATATATAAACTCGAGTTAACCCCGCCTCGGGCACAACATGCATGACTCCATAGGCTAAGGCTGCTAACATGTACATATAAGGTAAAGCCCGAAGCCCTTTCAAGGGTGTGGTGCCGGTTTGTTGTTGTTTTCCCTCTAAGTCTGATGTCACGTGGTTCTTCTGGACCCACTCGAATTGGTGGGCGGCAGCAGTGCCCACGCACAGCCTCACCCAGACACCCCTTCTGTGCAGAGGGACTGACGCCACTGCCAAACTCGGGGCCTGAAGGAGAACAGCACAGAACCACAGGGACTGACTAATGATCCAAACGTGAACTGCTGCTTTTGTCACACTGATCAGAAGGAACAACCTTTGGATTCACTGCAAAGCACCTGATTTCCCAAGTAAATCTTGGCAACTCTGTAAACATTCTTGGTTTGTTGATCTCTGTCAATCAGAAACCAAGGGATTCAGGTAAAAGAATGACATTTTTAACACTTATGTTAGGAGATCAGAAAACAAACACTTAAACCTGGCTGAGACTAGCCCAAGGATCCTGGCACTCCTGGGTGCATTTTGAAAGCTTGGTAGGGAAGTTGGGATCTCTCACCTGGGAGAAAGGCTGAAGCCTGAGGTCCAAGGCCCCTGAAAAACATTTATCACTGCATATGGTTTGACAGAGACACACACCTTGGGTAACACTCCCCAGATTTCTCCACTCCATCATCCTTGCTAAGGAACATGTCCTTCCAGCTCAGCCAGTACAGAGACACAGCATCTTACTGGCCTGTTAATACCCACTGCACCTTTGAGGATTTACAGACACTCTACAAGTGGTATTTCGTTGGCTCATGGCTAAAGGCAAAAGAAATGAAGCAAAGTTCTGGTCCACTAGAAATTCCAAGAAATGCCTGCCAAGTGACTGCCTCCAGCTCCACAACCTGATTCAGGATTGGTTCATTCAGGTTTATTTAAGTTTGAATTTTCTAACTTTTTAGCTCAGATTTTTCTCAGTCTTTCAAATGCACTGAGGCTACTTTTTTTTGTCCCTCAAAAGATCATTTCCATATATAGAAGAACACTCCTTGTCTACACAGAGAAATATGAATTTACAGCAAAGCAGCTGCTCTGCACTTTCAAAGAAAATAGCAGCATCCAAATTATTTTTTTCATCCTTTCCTTCCCCACACAGCTTTGAGGTCCCTGGCACACAGGCAGTGCTCTCCCACTACTGCCCAAAAGCTGAATGAAGGTACCACCAGAAAGGGGTCCTTGCTCCTGCCAGGAGGATGAGTCCAAGGAAAACACACCCCTTGGGTAAAGGTCCAAAGTGTGAGCAGCAGATCCAGCTCTGATTCAGCCTAAGAGTCCCAGTGCAGAGATTTACACTCTCTGCCCTTAGGGAAGCAAGTGCAGGGTGGTTGGTGAACTGCAAAGCCATTCTCACTGATCAGCAGTGCTAACTCCAGCTTTAAAGCCGTTAATACTTCAGCAATATTTAAGTTCTGGGGCAAGAAACTGGAAATATGGTAAACATCTGAAACAGAGGTACATAACTCTTCCTCCCCTACTGCAATCTTGAACTTTAGTGCAGTCGGTTCCTGCCTTGGAACTGAGGGATTTTCAGTCTTACCTGGTACCCAGGCATCAAGGGGACAGGAAGCTTTACATGATCTGACCTTACAGTGGCTGTTGTTTAAAACACAGTTTGCATACAAGAGGACTGTAACAGTGACATTTAAATGTGGGATTTATAACTGCAGCTGCTTTCACAGGGAAATGAGTCAATACAGAAATACTCCACCTTTTTGGCAGATGTTTCCAGGAATGCAAGGCAGCTTAGGCTGCAGCCTTCTGAGCCTGATCTTAGTAAGCCACTACTGTAATCAGCTGAGAGACACAAATTCTTGCAGAATAAATTAGGGAGGCTTTGTGTGTTTGTTGGGGGCTTAGCTTTTTTCCTGAGTGTATTGGCTTGATGGTTTTTTTATATTAAAAGTTATGACTTACTTTGTCTTCTCCCACCCTCCAGGGCCCATACATTTCCTGCTCATTACACACATTACCCACCCCTTCCCCTCCACTGTGGGCCAAACCCCACAGACTGCCCGAATGTGAGGGGTCAAATCACCAACTGTGAACTTTTAATGCTGAGGCCACTCAAATTCTGGCCCAGTCCGTGGGCAGCCCTATTTCCCACCATTTCCAGGGCAGCAAGCCATCCCTCCAAACACATGCTGTCCCAGCCTGCTCCAGGGGACACAGACCAGATCAGCACCGGCACACAGAGCACCTGCACAGGCTGCAGACACGCTCACCAGGAGCCCCAACTCTCTGTAAGACTGATTTACACCTGCCACGGTATTTATAGCATCTGATGCTCCCTCTTGCACAAGCTGATGCCCCTCCCTGTCAGTGACCCGAGCAAACCTTTGCCTTTTCACTGCCCTGGCTATTTAGAATAAACCAAATCTGCTTTTCAGATGCCAATTACTATTTACAGTACAGTTTTCCGACGCTTACTAAAGGCAGGTGTAGGACAGACCCCGGAGTCTGCAGACAGAGAACATGGATGTCTCAGAACTGTGGTACAGTAATGACTCCTAGCACAGAAAGACGTGGCTCCTCGTGAGAGATGGAGCCTTTTCCAAATGTCAGGATAAATGCTGCATGGAATCACAGGATGGGGCAGGCTGGAAGGCACTTTGTCATTTGGTCCAACCTCTCTGCCAAGCAGGGTCAATCCAGAGCACATTGCACAGAATTGCATTCATACACAATCCTACAGGATGAGAGAGGCACAACCTGAGCAGCCAGACTGGAGGGACACCAGTGGCACAAGCACATCCAAACACCATGGGCAAACCTGCTCTCCCCAAGAGCCAAGGGCACTTTACCCCCACGGCACCCCTGGCAGGGAGGGACCCTGCACAGGACACAGGAACTGGGTTGACACCCCATCTGGGAGCAATGCCCATCACTCCTAGAGCCAACCTTCAGGGTGACTTGGCTTCATTCAGAAATCAGATTTTACATCTTTCTTTTGTTTATCTGCAAAAGGTGGAATAGAATGAAACCAACCTAAAGCTCTTTTACACTTTGATAGTACACAACCAAAGGAAGAGAATGGATAACAATCCTTCCTTCCCAACCACAACTGCTGCCACAAACCTCTGGAGACCTGGTATTTATCCTGTTTCTTCAAAAAAATTACTATGATCAGAAGCTTTCATTTTTGCTACACATTTATTTATATGAATAAATTACTGCATAATTAGCAACCTGCATTCAGGGTAAAGACCAGAATTAAGACACAAAGCTATTCCTGCAGAGTGAGCCACTGAGCAAACAGCAATATTTGCAATAGTTTAGACAGAGGCAGCAGACTTTCATCCAGACTTCATGAGCAAAAATCACTAAATTTGTCAAAATGACTAAACCCCACATTTCCATCTTTTCCTCTTTTGTTTCATATGCTTTGCATGTCAGACAAATTATCAGGAAAATACTCCTTGTGTGACATTTCACTGCTTAATGCTTTACTGGTGCAGTAAAACAAGACAACTGCTGAAATTATAGGAAAATAAATTTGTAATTTCTTCCTCATTTAGCCATTTTTGAAGCTCGTGTATAGGAAAGTCATTAATGTTATGTCCTCCTATTGATGTTCCAAGCCTTTCAAGGGATAACTAATGTTTTTTCTATACTCTTCCATGTGGCCAGTTAAATTAGACACATTATTTCTGTGCTGTTAGGGAACACTGATCAATAGACACTTGGAAAGCCCTCTGAAACGAAGTGGAAACGCTTTCTCAGTGTCAGAGGTTCTGGTTTGGGTCTGTGTGCTGCCAGCAGTGCTCGGTGCTCAGAGCAGGGAGTGTGTCAGGCAGTTCTGTGCTCACACCAAACCTCCCCGTGCCCAGGGCTCTCCAGAGGGGCTGCTGGTGCCTGCTGGGCCCTGCACCGGCTCCTCTCGCTGGGAATGGCCCCACTGCCGAAACCCACCGACAGCCCCGGCAGAGCCCAGCCCTCCTCACCCAGAGCTGCACACACAGCTCCTTCCCCACAGCCTCCCTTGGAAACCGAGCTGCTGGCTGCCTGGGATGGCAACAGCCACCTTCGGAGCCATGATCAGGTGCCAGAACACAATTCCATCTTTTGCCCCTGTTCATTTGTGTTTGATTGTGGAAATAATTGGAGCATTCCCAGCCTTTCTGCAATGAGTGGCCGCTGAGCTGTGCAGTGAAACCCGACTGGCATAAGCTGTTCACAGACAGGGAGGGAGCAGCCTCATGGATTGCTTTCTTTTTGGTTACAAATGTGGCATTATAACATCATTTTATACACTAATAAACCCATTCGTTTCTATCAGTAAACACCATATATCGGATTTTTCTATAGTCATGCTGATCTTATTTAAGAATTAATTCAGTGCCTGAGACAAACACATTAGCAAGTGCCTTGAGCAGCATTTCATAATTTCCTTAGCAATAATTTTCACATTTTCCAATCTCACATCTTTTCTTGAAAGCCAGAACTGTTCCAAATCAAACATTTTGTCACACAAACCAAATTCCTCACACACATTACTTGAAAAGAGCTGTTACTAACATCGTGGCTCTGCTCGAGCAATGTGTACCTGGCCCTGCCCTTTGCCCAACCACACACAAATGCAAACAGGATTTCTGACTGCCCCATACCTTGGGCTTTTTTTTCCCCCCTAGAAAGACAAAACTTAGCAACTAGGCCCCAGATTTCTAAAGGGGATCCATGTGGGGCTTTGCAAACTTCAAATCAAAGCATTTACTATATGATTTGTGTCAGATCCTCAATTGTTTCAGCAGATAACAACGTTCTTCATTAGCATTCCTTCTGTTCTATTAAATATTCAACATCCTGAATGCAAAATGCTCCCAAGCCCCAAGCCCTTGCCAGGCACATCCCCTGGCCTTGCTGGCCAGTGGTCAGGGAGGGGCTGGCACTGCCATGGCCATATAGACTGAGGGGCACTGGGGACAGGAGCAGGGCCATGGGCACAGACCCAGCAGTCACTGGGGACAGGAGCAGGGCCATGAGCACAGACTAATGGGCACTGGGGACAGCAGCAGGGTCATGAGCACAGCTGGTAGCCAGGGCACAGGGATGGATGCCATGATCACAGCTGTGGGCACTGTACCCATACCAGGACAGCCTCCCCCTGCAGAGTCCCAGACCCTCTGCTGAGCAGGTCACTTCCTTTCACCTCCAGAAGATCTGCTGCGCTCCTGGACTGCAAAGAAACTTTACTAAATTAAAGGGCCTGAAAACAGGACTTGAATTCTATTCACAGTATGTGAAAATGTCCATTAGCCAAGTTTCCCCTCAGAATTGTTTACTGTTTGCAAGCAACAAATTTATGCATAACTGAATTACATTTATTCCTCAAGAGCAGATTAAGAGGAATAAATTTAAGCATTATGTACTATAAAAAAGGGAAAAAAGGTAAATAAAACTTGAGAACCATCATGCCAAAAGCAGACAACAAGCCCTAAGGTGCCAAGGACTCCAAGTTAAAGACTTGGGAGTATCTCTGCAGTATCACTGGACTGTCAAACAAACGGCAGATGATTGAGAAGATTTACTGTTTGAGGTATGTGTTGAGCCAACCAGTAACTCTCTCCATAAATCTCTGGACAAATTCCTTTAAGAACATACAATAACTAAATATGCAACAAGGCAGAAACAAACAGAATGGCCACAGAGCCCTGTAGGTGTCCCCACAGCCCTCCTGGTGCCCCCACAGCCCTGCTGGTCCTCCCTCACAAACCACAAGGCAGTGAAGGAACAGAATCCCAGTGGCTGTGCCCCATCAGCCTTCCTGCACAGCAAGGCAGGCGTGGGGCCCTGCGGGAAGGCCGGACTGAGGCAGAGTAGGCTGACCCCCTGTGGGCTGGCAGGGCTGGCAGGAGGGCTGGGGACAGGCTGTGGGTGTCCCTGCCCAGCCGTGCCCCCAGAGCAGTCACATCCCGCACCCACCGCGCGGTCCAGCACAGGCACCCTCAGCTCCCGGGAATGCTGAATGGAACCACGAGCACCAGGGAGGCAACTCCCAAGGACTGCCAGCACAGCACCCCTGGCTCAAAGGAGAACCACACTTTCTGGGGTAGCCTCACCTCTCCAGCAGCAACTAGAAAAGTCTTTTTTTAACCTTTAAAAGCTTAGAAATAGTTATTTCCTCTTATGTTCAGACACTATGGTCTATAATTTAATTGCAAGTATTTCAGCTGATTTTTAAAACCAGGTTATAATTATTCCTTACAAATAATCTCACTTTTTCCCCTAACCATGTAGCCTGTTACACAATTGCAGGATGAAATTCTGAATATAAAATCCACAGCCCAACAAAAATGTATTTCTACATAGACTGTAAATCCATAGCTGATACAAACACAGTAATGATTCTGTGGATAAAGAAGCTGCTTTATCACCGATTTCCTTAGCACCAACACATCTGTAAACAACAGAGATTGACCCAAAGCTGCATTATTGGACTACTGATCTGTGAAATCCTCCTCTTCCAATTATATGGAAGTGTCAGAAAACAGGTGGAAGATAAACCATGAAATTCCTCCCAGCAAAAGCTCTGTTGCCATGTTAAAAGATTCATTTTAAAAATGCATAGAAAACACAAGGCAAAACTGGAGGACGTTTCTACTTTGAAAACACCTTTCAGATCCCATTTCCCATCCAAAAGGAATTGGTAGCAATTACCTGACAGGCAACTTAGTTCCCTGAGAAATTAAATGGGAGATTTCATTTCAGGTTGTTGTAAATACATGTACATGTCACAGGATGACAATACTTCTACAACCATTTTTCCAGGACTTTGTCAGAAGCTGCAGGATTAACTCCGACATTCACCAGTTCCCTTCGTGAACTTGGTTTTTTCAATTAGAAAAAGATAAAGGCTAATGAAGAGGTCAAACTTCGTGATGCACATCTCAAAAGGCTCCCAATCGTGTGTTTCATCAAAACCCCTCAAGAAGCTGGAGGCTGTAATGGGAAGAGATTCCATGCTATAATGAACAAGATGAGGCTGAACAGGATGAGGCAGGAGGCTGATGCAGCGAAGTCTGCACCGAGTGTGGCACCAGCCCTGATCCCTGACAGGCACTGCCACCACGAGGCTCCATCCTGCTTTGCATTGCTTTTGTTTCCTACAAATGGGCTTTAAACCCTCATTTTTCCATTTTCCTTTTGTAACACATACACCTCTCCAGAAGCACTTCTGTGCATGGTTGTAGATCTGCTTCTGTCATTTCAGGGGCCTTTATGAGGAAGACTAACATATTTTTCAAATGGTTTTATTCATTCTACTGAGGAGTGGAGTTAGCAGAAAGCAAAGATCACACAAGTATCTGAGCAGCAAACACCTGAGTGCTGCCCTGCCAGCCCTGGCCCAGGATCACCACAGCCCTGCCCTCAGGAGCCCTGGCACTGCCCCAGACTCACACGCTGCAGCACCCACAGAAAAAACCCAAAGAACCGGCATAGTAAGATCTGTTTAAAAATATTTATACTAACTCATTTCTTAGGGGAAAAAACCGAAACAAGAGTGAGGCAGAGGGAAGTGTTTGCCCAGGAGTGATGTGCGAGGCTGGTGGTAACAGAACACCCTCAGGTTACCCCCATGTGCCTTAGAAAGGAGTCTGGGCTTTTCTCCATCACACAAGATTGTTCCCTGGATGAACCCCAAGGGAGTTAATTTGAGAAGAGACTCTTGAGCAACACTCCTGGCTCCTCCTGTGGCATCACCTTCCCTTGCAGGACAGCCCTGTCCCCACCCCTCCCTCCAGAGATCAGGTCTGTGCCAGGCACTGTTGCTGCCACACTCAGACAAACTTCTGCTTTTCTGAACTGGCATAATTTTCATGGCTATCATCATAAAAACAAACACTGATACAAAATAGAATTCCACGGAAAGAAGAGGAAGGAAAAAGGAGAAAGTGGAAACAGGCTCATGTGAGTAGAAGAAAATTCAAATCAAGACCACAGTAAACACAACAGAAACAAGAAAACACTCCCAAGTCTCCTGTTGGGCAGCAAGTCCCAGTGACGGACAGGGACACATGTGGGACTGCAATGGACACTCCAGGGGCAGCAGAGCCTCCCCAGAGCCAGAGCAGCCGGGGCTGCAGGGAAGGACACGCTCCAGGTGTGTCTGAGTGCCCACATGTGCCCTGACAGGCCATCAGCAGCCAGTGCCCAAACGTGCCCGCACTCCGTGTGTCCCACTGTGCTCTCCCACCAGGGTGGGGTCCCGGGGAGCTGCCCTGGCGGGGGCAGTGCCCACCAGGCTGCCACAGGCACCCAGCACTGCACTCTGGTGCTCCAGCTCCATCTCCTGGGGAAATCCTGCCTTTCTGCAGAGCCTGAACACTGTAAAACTGTTAATGAAGAAGAGGGCTGAGAACTCATCATGCATGTGAATTCCCCCAATATTCAATTCAATTACATCTCTCTTCCTAAATCATCTTTTTTACTTAACCAAACTTGAAATTGCCAGAGCTAATAAGCTTCGGAGAATCAGTGTACACCATCCATTTCTGGGAACAGGCCGATATTTTCTAGGACCCATTAATAACTATGACATGATTTATGTACAAGATAAATTCATTTCAATTTCCTTTTTCAATTAATGGCCAATTATTTGAACTCAGCTCAACCAAAAATATTACTCGTGTATCATTAATCTAACAAAAATTAACTTCACTATTCTCTCCGTAATGAGCAGATATAATTTCAAGGTAAAATAACACACTAGTAACATGTTGTCCATGTGTATTTTTGGGACCACTGCTCCCCACCAGGGCCCCCCATCATAGTGGCTCAGGTTATTGCTGTTAAGGATAATGACTTGAGCAAAGCTCTGTCTTAGATGCTGCTGCAGCCCATCAGTGCTTTACCTACCCCAGCAAGAGCCATTTTACATTAAAACAAAACTACTGATGTAGAGTGTGTGAAATCAAAACAATCAGGGCAAAAAACCAAGAACCACCACCTTTTCCTACACACCCTGGCAGTGCCCAGACTCTCTTCATGTTCCCAGTTCCCCCAGGCTAGAGGAGCACCGAGCTCAGGACCAGCCAGTGGCCCCATCCTGCCCAGGGACAGTGCTGTGCCACAGAGCAGGGCCATGGCTGGGTGGGGACACCCAGAGTGCTAGCACAGGACGTGCAGCCCCACACCCCGAGGGTCTGTGATGGCTGCACACCCACACCCACTGATGGTGCCTCTGCCACCTTCAACACCCAAACCCTCTTGGGTCTCCATAACCTGAGCACAGACTTGGCAGGGGTGGGGACAGAAAGCCTGGCAAAAAAGGCCTGTTGCTGCTGTATTCTCCATTTGCATCCTATCTCTGTCCACCTCCCAGGTGGTTGCTGAAGGGAAGGCTCATTTCAATCACCCTCTCCCCACACCTGCCCTTTGGAGGCGGGAGCTGTGTGAGCACAGCAGCCTCTGTCCCTTCAATCCAGAAGTGCAAAATCCAAAAATGTCAGAAATGCCAGTTTCAAAAAATGTCCTTTCTGTGCTTAATTTCAGTAAAAGTCTGTTATGCAATGAGCTAATTGCAGTGCACTGCAGCCTTACCAAGAGGAAGAAGCTGGAACTTGGGCACATCCCATGCAGAACCCAGTGGGTCTCTGTTCATTGCAAGGTCACCTGTGGGGCTGAGCAGGCAGAGAGGGAACAAACCACTCTGCTCATTCCTTTAAAAACAAACCCATACTGGGAAGGAAAGCAATCACTCCACGGAGCTGATGTTTTTGCACATCAGCTCAGGGCTGTCCTGGCCACACAGCTCCCAACACTTGAGGCAGGAGCTGGTGCCCAGCTCAGCCCTCAGGTCTGGTTTGCCAGGACCCTCAGCACTGACCTGACACACTAAAGACTCTCTCTCAACCTACGGAAACCACCTGTCCAACACAGAAAGGAGGTTTCAGCTACACAGGGGTTTCCTCTGCCGTCTCTGGGCAAAAAAGCATTTGCTAAGCAATATAAAACCTTAATTGAGTATTCCAGAAATCAATAAGTAGAGAGCACCAACCAAAGCACATTTTATCTAATTACAATAAAAAATGTCACCAATTACACTGACATGTTTTCATATAAAATAGTTATGGATTTGATGAAAACATCAACATATTTCTGGCTGCTGTTCAGCTTCAGTATGAATGACCTTATTCCAGAATAATAACACCTTATTTACCATTAATTTGGGCTATTTCAGAAGTATCAAAATGTAAAAGTTCAACAAAGTCAACTATTTTTGAGTAACTCTTCACATAGAAAAGTGTCAAGATTTATAATTTACCCCTTACATGAAATATACCAAGTACAATAAAATTAACAGCAAATGTAAATAATGGAATGTTGGGAAAATCAATACAACTGCAAATATCTCATTTATTAAGAGTGAAATCCATTGGGTATAGTCACAAATAAATAAAACCAATGTACTGAATTTCTCAGCTTCTCAGCCTTTTACACATTTCAGTCTTCTTATTTCTGTTTTCTCTCTTCACTAGTTGTACACCCTCTGACAGAAACCGAGATCTACCTCCCAGACAACATTTTGGACAACAAAACAAAGTATCTTGCTTTCAAACAGAGCTTTACAGGGGCTGCCTTTCACAAAGCCTTGCCAAGCTGCTGCGTGTCTGAGATCTCTGGTCAGCACGACAGCCAGTCTGCCCACACTTGAGTGCCACTGGTATTTCCAGCCAGAACTGGGGCAGCACGGAGCTTCCAGTTCAGTTAATCTGAATTGCTGGGAAGCCCTCATTAGGCTGCCGGTGTCACCCCCAGCCTCATCCACACCTGCTGGAAGCTCTCCAGCACTGCCACCTTCCCAGAGCTGACAGGCAGCACCTCTAATGCAGCCACTCTCTGCCAAGAGTTTCACCTTCAGGACAGTTTTACACTGATAAAGCTTCCTGTCCCCAAAGCTGACAGGAGCTGCTTTACTCCGTGCTCCTCCTGACGCCTCTGCTGCCCCCAAGGCCGGCTGAACCAAAGCCTTGGCTCAGGAGGCGCTGCCGAACCAAAGCCTTGGCTCAGGAGGCGCTGCCGAACCAAAGCCTTGGCTCAGGAGGCGCTGCCGAGCCAAAGCCTTGGCTCAGGAGGCGCTGCCTAAAGACAAGCTGCCTCCCCCCAGCCTGACCCTCCAGGCCTGTGAGCCGAGCTCGTCCCTGGCACATGGACTGTCCCCCCAGCAGCTTCCCTGGCCATGCCCTCACTGCCCAGCCTGGGGGCTGCTTTGTGCTTCAGTTTCAGTAAGTTCTGAGTGGAACAAAGTCCCACACAGCCTCATCCTACGCCGTTCCCAGCAGAACAAACCCAACCCACCACAGCTCAGTTCTCTCCTTGGCATGGCACCTCCCACTCTCCCCACAAATCCAAAACCTACAATCAGTCGCTTCTACACCAGATTTGGTACATGTGACCATAAATGACAAATCTGATACTGAGCTTTATGTCTGGGATGTTGCAAAATGAACCATTTTTATCCCTAATACACACTCAGTTATCAGTTTTTAAATCACTGCACTAGAGACACCTCCTTACCACACTGTGTTGCTGTTTCCTGTGGAACTGTCCCCTGTGCTGCTGTGAGCTGGGACAGAGGCTTTGTGCCGAGGGGACAGGCTGCTGGCACTGCTGTCTCAGCCTCCCTGTCAGTCCTACTGCAGTCAAACTGAGTAACTGTAGGCAGCAAAGTCTGGCTGAGCTTTGCAGGAGCCAAGCCAAGGAAAGCCTTACAGAGGAAATGATGCCAAAACTGCTAGAAAAGGGGATGTGAGAGCAGCAGGACTAAAGGTTAACCAAACTGCAACTGCTTGGGCTTCTCCCTTTCTAAGGAAAATAGCATTATACAAAAATATAAGTGAGAAACATTTATATTTCAGAGACAGAGAGGTAATAATATAATAACAAGGCTACCATCTGCTGCCAAGCCTGTGCCTTAGAAGGGATGGAAAAAAGCCCACAAAAGTTACAGAACTTTGCAATCAAACACAACTAATGAGGAAACAGGGAGACACATGACATCGTGCAAGCCAAACCACACTAGAGATAAGACCAAAACTTTACCCTAAATGGACACACGACACACGAAAGCCCCTGTTACTACACAGTGTGTAAGTTACACACACTGAGCAGGAGCTGGAGAACTGCCAGCTCAAGGCACGTGTGTAAAACACCATTTCTATGAATCTTTGATTCCTGACAGCAGTTGCAGGAACTACGTATGTGGATTGTCAGCATTCAGTGCCAGAGAGCAGACTGTGAGAAGTCAGAAGGTTAAGGAGCTTGGTGTGAAGGTGCATCCTCTCTCCTTTCTACATTTTTGGGCTTTGGTTTCAAGCCAGTACTGCAGGGTAACAGCAGAGGTATAAAACACTCCCTGAGCACAGAGGGCAGTGTTTTATACTCCTCTCAGTAACACAAAATATCAGTGAATAATCACTCATCTTTTAGGTTTTCCCTTTTCCACACTGAGTTGATTCAGCTCTAGAAAACGACAGAAAAATGACAGAAACATCATTCTATGAGGCCATCTTTTCACTGTGCTTTTAAAAATTATGATGCAAGACCTCGATCCCAGAACACCCGGTGCTGCCCACCTGGATCCCAGCACACCCGGCGCTGCCCACCTGGATCCCAGAACACCCAATGCTGCCCACCTGGATCCCAGAACACCCTCTGCTGCCCACCCGGATCCCAGAACACCCGGTGCTGCCCACCCGGATCCCAGAACACCCGGTGCTGCCCACCCGGATCCCAGGACACCCAATGCTGCCCAACTGGATCCAAAACACCCGTGCTGCTTTCACCTTGTCTGCACACAGAGACAAAATCACTGTGTTTCCTACACTCCTTCTCCACTAGCTCCACTTTCAGGGGTCAGTTGCCTCCTTGAATGACAGCACTGCACCAGGAGCTTGTTTGAGTCCGTCACCAAAACCTGTAAAGCCTTTCCTCAGTGCTCCCTCCCAGAAAGTTCCACAGAGGGCAATTTAAACAAATAATAGTAACAGGTCTTTGGTTACACTGCTTTTCATGGAAAATAATACTGGTACAAGCAACACTGAATATATTAACAGCATTTTTTTTCCAGGAAGGCCCAGGTTTTGTTAATGAAGGATTAGAAGAGAAGTACGCAAAGTAATATTTATGACAGGGAAGGGAGAAATACAAAGGTGGTTGGGGAATACTGCAAGAAAACACAGTGCCTAGAAAATAATGCTGGTATGTGAAACAAGACAGCACGTTATTTCTTGAACTGGGAACTTTGCGAAATACAGAGTTCTTCACAGAGACACAAACAGCATGTGATCTATAACTGGGATTGCTGTCATCTTCTGTAAGAGCCTTGTTATCCATCCTAGTGGCATCAAAAATAAATGTACCTCATGCTAAATAACTTGAATACTATAAAGCACTGCAATCACCTTGAAAAAGAGGTTGCATTTTGTTATAGATTGCATCAGTCTTCTATGCTGTTTTCCAAGTTCAGATCACAGATAATTACCCTTTTGTCTTGTATCATGGAAAAGTCTCAGCTGGAAGAGGCCTCTGGAGCTCACCTGGCTGAAGGTGGGTCAGGAAATGCAGAGCCCCTGGCAGCTCCCCTGCCCACACCACGAGGCACCTGCTGCAGGACCCCACGGGGTCTCGGCCAGGGCGTGGGTTTATCTGGACGCAGCTGTGACGTGTGACTCCAAAACACACAGCTCTGTCCGACTGCCCTTCACCCACCAGTAACTTTCTGAACACCTCCAGAGGACAGTTTCCAACTTAGTGACTGAGGCCTGTCCCACTAAGGCTCAGGAAAGCTGATAATCTTGTTCCTCTCTTCTTGGATGAGCAAGAGGAAAAACCACTGATGTCTCTCCTCCAGTTCCATGCTAGGTGGGCTTCTAGCCAGAGTCATTAAAAATGAATAAATAAAAACCTTTCCAGGTTCTTATTCCCCAAACTTACATGCCTCCAAGCTGGGGTTTGTACATGCTGGAGGATGGGTTTTCCCTGTCTGAACTGTGTCCCAGGCGCTGCCTTTGGCCACTGGGCAGCACCAGCTCCAGTGCCAGGGAGAGCCCGGAGGCAGTGGGGAGCTGGGCTCCTCCAAGCAGCACCCTGGGGAGAAGCAAGCTGCTGTCCTGGGGAGAAGGCAGACGGCACCATTCACCTCCAAAGGGCTGCTCTTTCCTGTACAACCCAGCAGCAACCACCTGGACAGAGCAGACGTGTTGGCACAATGCACAGCCCTGGCAATGGCCACACACACCCTGCTCTGCAGGAAAGGCACCTAAACACCACCCATGTGCCAGTGCTAACCTGTGCTCTGGCTCCTGCTACCGTGCCCCAGCCCAGCGGGGCTGTGAGCCACCCCAGCAGACCCCCAGCACCAGCCCCATCACCAGCTCATCACACCCGGTGCTGGCAGTGCCTCATACCGCCAGACACTGGCATGGAAGGTGATTCTGAGCCACCAAGGTTAGTTGTTGGAGGAAAAAAGGGCTTTAACGATCATTTTAAACAAAAGACTGTCTGTGCACACTGATATTCTACACATTTTAGATGGATGCACCTCTGTGAAACCAGCACATACACGTGCCATGGAGCAAACGCTCTCAGTAAAGATGCAATCATTGTCAGGATGGAAACAGCTCATAGCCACACATGGGTCAAAACCCCTAGCCTGAAGAAATTCACTTTTGGTTGAACCAAACTTGTGAAATAAATTTACCGTGAAATGTTCCTGTGATTTATAGTTTTCATCCAGGTAAACTCGAGCTCTGTTGTAGTCTTTCATTGCATCACTTGATAACAGTTCTCTGCAAGAGAAAGAAGGGATGGAACATGTAAACGGCGGTGCATTGCTCTGAGCTGTGATGTGCTGGCATCGCCCAAAGGAACCCTGGGGCAATTCCATGGGCAAGGTGCCCCCAGCACAGCCCAAGCACTCCGGACCTCCCATCGTTAGTGGTCCCTCTGACGTGGCCCATGAGTCCCCAAGGGCCGTTTCGGTGCGGCTGGGAACGACGCGGGCCCCCGATGGCCACAAACTGCGCAGATTTGGGCAACTGGCGCTGCAGGCGCCGCGGTCTCACCAGCGCCGAGAGCGCCCTGCAATGCAGCCCTTCGCCCGCAGAGGGCGCGCGCGGCCCCGGCGCATCCATCCCCCGGGGCCGGTCCCGCCGCATCCATCCCCCGGGGCCGGTCCCGCCGCATCCATCCCCCGGGGCCGGTCCCGCCGCATCCATCCCCCGGGGCCGGTCCCGCCGCCCCTCTAGGGTCCCCCAACACTTACTTCACGAACTTGTCTACGTGAGACATGGAAGCTTCGTAGTTTTTCCCTCCAAATTCTTGACAGTGCAAAGCCATGAAGTGCGGCTTGTGTGCATGGACGACCTGGAAGAGAGAGAAAAGCCATTTTAGCAGAGCGGAGTCGGCAGCTGGAGTCACACAGCGGGAACGACACACGCCAGGCACGTGACCTGCACGGGCAGCACTGGAGATGCCACCTGTGACACCCCCAGGTGTGTGCCCTGCACGGGCAGCACTGGAGCTGCCACCACCTGTGACACCCCCAGGTGTGTGCCCTGCATGGGCAGCGCTGGAGCTGCCGCCGGGGCACTCACTGGCACAACAGCAATAACAGCAAGGGGAGCAGCATTTGCTAACCAGACAAAAGATTCATAATACACAGTAATTATCTCAAGTGTTCTAAGTTAATATTTTTTTTTTAACTCTGAATTAGTTCCTAGGGATTTAAAATACAAATAAACTCTTTCAACTCGCCTGAAAGAGGACTTGACATCATCATTAAGACGAGCAAAATCTCTCCTTGTTGGGGAGGTAAAGAATTCAAACACCTCAATTAAATGGTTAAGTGGGGTTTTTTTTCACTTTTACAAAATTTCTTAGTGCTGATTAGCTGCTGTGTTTGCTATTTTCACGTATGGAGCATCTTACTTACAGAAGTATTTAAAGAACACATGGACACTATGGTAACACACGTATCTAACAGAGGAACAGAAATCCACCAGGCTGTTCCAGGTGTTAGTCTTGTACACTGCAAATATCTTCGATACTAAACTAATACTAGTTGGTTTTATAGGTTTACAAACAGCTAAGAGAAAACTGCTGAGAAAGTGCTCCCTCCTTTCTTCCCAGGGTGCTGTCCAAAGGCAGCAACCTGTTGTCACAGAGTGCAGCAGAGCAAACGGACTATGGAGCATCCTTACTGTACCTGTGCGGTTCATTTTGTTCACTATCTGGAGAGAAACACTAACCAAACACAACCCACGGAGTAGAACTTCAGAACAGGGCTCATCTGTGGCTCCCAACACAATGCCACCCCAGTTCTCCATTTGCTTTATTGCTCCAAATCACTTTCAGATTCCACATCCTGATCTCATCTACTGGGGCAAGTCTGTGAAGTTCCCATCACCAGAAAGCAGTTGTAAGTGTTTAGTCCTGTAATCCCCCCACTCTCACTGTTCAGGGCAGTGCACCCAGTAACACTGACTGTGGGCACAACACAAACAGCGCCCGGTGTTACTCATTTTAACCACTACACCTTTGCTTCAGTAAAACCTCTTCTTACACAACTAATGAAACTAACCAACTGCTAAGATGAAAATAAAGCAAACAGTGTCATGGAAGATCTAGGCATAAACTACCTCACATTCACAGTCAGTCACAGGGAGCCCTGACTGGAGAGAACACTGGAGAACAATTCCACTGTGCTGCAGCAGCAACAGGAAACACCTCCAGGCTCTGAACTTAGATGCAGAACATGTGTTTTTTGTTTGCATTCACATCCTTAAGAACCTGAAATCACAGTGGGTATTAAAAAAACCCCAAAAACACTTATATGGCAATTTTAATGCAGAAACAGCATTGAATTAATAGCAGTGAGAGGTGGTCATGGCATTCCTTGCAGGTTAAGTCACTAAAACATACCTGAATATTAGTTATGTCTTCGCATATAATATAAGAGCAAACTGGCTCTGCTTCATTACCTTTTACTAGCTTTCTGCTCTTATGGAAGAACAAACAGTACATAATAATGAGTAATGAATACTTCAGAGCAGAAAACTCCCAGTTGCCAGAGGTTAAAGATCATACACGAGACCACATAAACATGTAATCTGCATCTGCAGCAGCGCAGTGTTTTTACCAAGTTGGGCATTATTTTCAATTTCTGGATACACAAAAATAGCATAAAGGAAAGCCACATCTGGGAGTTATTTTGGGGGATGTGGGTAACCAAGCAAGATGCTCCAGCATAGCTGAGTGTGAATACAAACTGATGAAAAGCACAAACCTGACACCTTCCCATTGCTGTAGGTCTTTACCTGTCTGGAGAGGGACAGGGAGGGGGGCACTGGGGGTGCCCCAGAGCAGGGAGGGGCAGGGGCTGCTGGAGCTGGGGCAGGAGCTGCCAGCTGGGCCTCCTGGAAAGGGCAGGGCAGGCACAGCAGCAACGGCACCAGGCTCAGACCCCACCCAGGCAAGGCAAGAGAGGGGCCTGAGCCTCCATCACCCACATACGTGACTGCTCAAAAAAACTAACAAAGTGTGAGCTTTAGTTTCCTTGTGAACAGTGTAATATGTACGAGTCAATTCAGCATCTCTGATCCCAAAGCACTGCAAGTCTTTTCAATTTCTCTAAGTCTGAAGAAGGAAAAAAAAGGCACCTCCCAGGGTCACTCTCTAATTAAACAAACAGCATTAAGTCCACTAAAATAATAAAGCAACAACCTTTGAGTGGCTGAGTGGTTTTTCTTGTGTTTTGGGGGTTTTTTGTTTGTTTTCTTCTTCCTTCCTTTTTCTCTCCAAAGGGTAACACACTGAGTTCCCACAGCAATACCAAGATGACCTTTAGCTTTTAGGTAAACTTTTCACTTCTGTATGATTACAAGTAAAGGCTCGAAATGCTCTTGAACACATCAGGCAACAGGGTAAATTGCTCTAGAGGAAAGAGCCCTCTGCCTCCAGGTTTTCAACTAAAATTATAATCTGCCATAACCACTACACAAAAGGTTGTTACTAAAATTAGTGAAGGTTTGCAATGGCTCCGGTTCCTGAACTCTTCCCGCCCAAAACATGAGGCCCAGAGCGGCTGAAGAAAGGACAAGGGATGGGGAGGGAGAGGGGGAGAGGAAAAAAGCCCTAAGCAAATAAATAATAACAGACCTTTCTCTGTGCTCCTAACATCCTCCCTTGCCAACACCTTCCTCCATGCTCTGGAAGATTTGCCACCGTGTGCCACAAAACCAGCACAGGCCCAGGGCACAATTCTGCCCCCTCACTCGCCCTGCCGCCCCCTCACTGTTCAAGGCCAGGCCAAGTTGGGTAAATCCCTTGACCAACCTGGCCTAGTGGGAGCTGCCCCTGCCCAGGGCAGGGGGAGTTGGGACTGGATAATCTTTAACGTCCTTTCCAACCCTAAACATTCTGTGATTGTATAAAATACCCGGGACTGAGTCCAGCTAAAGCCCTGTCTCATTTTGGTTTACTCTTCCTTGGGGGAAAAGCAGCAATAGTGAACTGGTATAAAATCACCCCCTCTTTGACACTTCAATCAATTCTAAACTACCCAGTCAGCTGTCTCCCAAATGCAGCTCCACTTCTACAGCACTGCCGATGGATGAATCCAAGGAACCCAGATCAGGCAGGACACCCAGGGTCCTGCATTCCCTGTGCTGCCAGCAGTGACCAGGCAGCTCGTGGCTCCTGGGCTGGGGCTGCTGCTAAAACCAGCTCTGAAACCATCTTTGAAGGAATTTTTTTTCCTGTTTGTATTTCTTGGACAACTGTTTAATTTAACAGCATTAGATCTTCCATATTTTTCATGTTAAGTAGGATATTTGTAGATCAATGTCAGAAGTTTAAAAAATTTAGTATGTGACATTTTAATGTTATTTTAGCATATGTGCTCCCACATCCTCAGAAATGCACACAGCATGTAAGTCAATGATAATACGCAAGTGACTTGTATTTATCCATTATAGCATTTAAAATCCCTTATTTTAATTTACTGGAACTTAAAAAGAAGCCCCCAAAATAATCTGTAACTGATACACTCTCTGATCTCAATGCAAAGGTTCAATTTCTAGAAATATTTCAAACTAAGAGTGGTAATGGTGCTTCCTTTTCCGTGGAGAACATTTTGACTGCTTACACAAGGCCCTCAGCCTCCCAAGTTATGCAAACTGCCTGACACAACTACATATGCAAATTGAATTCCTCAGAAGAATGGAAAAAGTTGTGGTCTGCGGTTGATCTGGTTTCAAGTTTACAAAGTAACACAGAGAGTCATTTCGCAGCAGTGCTGCTGAGCCCCAGTTGGGAGGGGTTTCTGCAGAGTGTGTGGAATTGAACACAACAGTCCCCCTGTACCTTCTCTGGGTCACTGCAGCCTGGCCAGGGTGGGGCTGGGCTGGGCGACTTCTGGTACAACCAGGTTTGCCTCTTCCCTAAGGAGCTTTTGAGCTCTTCCCTAAGGAGCTGTTTGGTTCCAGTTCCCCCTGCACTGGAGAGGGCAGTGTGAGCAGCCACCACCCCGGGCAGGGACCCAGAGGGGAGCCAGGACAGGGCGCACAGGGCACGGCTCACACTGACCACGCACAGCCTTGTCCTGGGCTACACTTCCTTTCTTCCTCTCTTTAAAACACAGCTCTCAGACTCCAGGGACACAGGGCAGAGGCCCGGAGGAGAGGGAACAGCTGAGGGACAGGCTCAGATCTGACTCAGTGACACTTTCCCCCGTCCAACTGTCCTCCTGGCAAGTTACTGGATCACCTTCCTGTTTGGAATTCTCCACACACAACATTCACTGGATCAACGACAGCCCGTCCAGTCACATGTCAGTGGTCCCTGCCCTGAGACAGCAGCAGCTCATTCTGCTCCCCTCCTCTTCCTGTTTTCCACAAACTATTCAGATCAGTTTCCGCAGTGCTCATCCCACTTCAGTAAACAAGTGAACAGGGAAGGAGTCTCCTTGATAAAGATACATAAATAAGTCAAGTGATGCTGAGAAATATGCAGCCATCTGAAAAGTTACAAAATTAAATAAGAAGAGTTCCATCTGTTTATTTGTATTTCCTGCATAGGAAGAGTTTTTCCTGAGGCTGTGGAGGGCCGGAATCAGAGCTGGCTGAGATGCCTGCACAGTGCAGGCACCATGCACATACAGCAGGGATCAACCCAAGGTGAAAGAAGAAAAATAAACAGATGAAGGGGACTTCCCAACCATTTTTTTAAAAATTATTCAAGTATCTCTTTTACTCAGGAGAGCTGGAAGACCAATGCCAAAATAAACTGAATTTTATAAAATGTTAACCCTTTTTTTGAGGCAGAAGATTGTGAATGAGAAAAAATTGTGTTTATATGCTGAATTTTTATAATGATCACTTAGAAATCCAGAAGAAGACATTTTTCAGGGCTAGTTTCTACTATAAAATAATTAGTGATTCCACTTCACAAAGCAAAAGATCTTGACATTACAAATTGAGCCAATAGGCAAGTGTGCATAAAACTCCATGAGAAAATAAGCTTTACCTTACCTGATAAAATTCCCGAAGCCAATTCTTCTGTAAATTTTCTGGCTGAAAAACAAAAGACAAAAATTAGTTAAGAATAAGAGTAATGTATTTTTAAAATAATATCCCAATACTTACTGCTTTCCTCATTGCATTCAAGGGGGGAGTTTTTTCACAATGAAAGCAAAAAGCACAAACATAAGGATGCTCCTGCACTATGCCCATGGACAGATCTCATCCTTTCATTTCCAAGTCCCCTCTGATTCCCACCAAGAAGGTGCATTTTTATACGACTGCACAGTATTTGTACCCACACAGGTTTATCAGGCAATTAGATCAGCAAACTTGATTCATGTTGAAATATGTCTCGTTAGACAGGCACATTCACCACCTGGGGATCAGAAACTTCTCCAACCTGCCCTCATCCAGCTCCTGCCACCTGAGCTTCAGAGGACATGGATACACCTCTACCAAACTGAGGCAGAAGAAAGATGGTGCTTCCACAGGGTGCTCGAGCCCATTAGTGCTCCTGTCAAGGACAAACTGGGAGAAGCATTTCCAGACTGCTACAGAAGGGATGAAAACCAAAGCAGCAAACCACAGTAGGTGCACAGCTCTGCCTTTTCAGCAAGAGAGCCCAACCTAGACATGATCACAGAGGGAGAGAATTGATTTGTTGAGCTTTATCTTCAACAACAAGACTGTTGGATAATTTTTGCATCCTAGTGGGGAATAAAAGCTCAGATCAGACATTCCTCTCAGAGCACTGGTCAGAACATGCAGTATCTGTGGGAGGCAGCAGAACACCTCAAACTGAAAAAGCCACAGAGATGCCTCAACATCATCCCTTACAAACAGCTCCAACACTACCTGCCAGAGGCAAACACACAGGCATGAAACCTCTGTTTTGCTCTACTCTCCCATCAAGTGTGTTATTTTCACATAGCTGGATAAAACTTTGACCTTACTACTTTATCCTGCCTGCTTGTTGCATGAAGGTTTGCCCACAGGGGCTGTAACAATTTGTAAGGCTGAAACAGTCCCCCCACCCTGGGGCCTCACTAGTCTGCACAAGTTTGTGAAGGCTGAGGGGAAAAGGCACCATGTTTGTTCCACACAATCTGTCACCTCCCCGTTGTTATTCACCCTTTGACAATTCTGGAATTGGTCAAAAAGGTGAAATTTCCTCTCCTTAGGAAGGATTATTTTTCTCAGTGATGCACATTCACCATATTCCCTATGGAAGTCCTCGCTCTGGGTGTGGAGCTTGAACCGTGGCCCAAGCTCAGGGACAGCTTAAATTAATACAGAGAGAACAAAACATCCCCTTCTCCCCACTGTGCCCTTTCCCTGGGCTGGCACAGCTCACTGCCAGCACAGAGAACCCTGCACCCTCCAGGATGCAACAGAACTGATCCATGAGAAATGCCCACCAGGAACTTCTTGTTTAGTGCCTTACCCTTCTCCCACTCGTCCTGAACACAGTGAGACACTCACTGAGAACAGTGAGGGCTCTTGCTCTTATAACAGCCAAAGAGAAACCAAGCAAATCAGCAGCTGCAGTGATTGCAAGCTGACCTCAGGCTGAAGTTACAAAGAGGGCACAGGACTTACTGATGGGGTTCTTTTTAATCCCTCTACAAAACAGATATGACCTAAGAACATGCTTTGTATATGATTTGTTTATCACATAAACCAAAAGGCCAGATTCAAATCATCAAGAAAACAAGACCTCAGGGACTGACACCTCCCATTAAGGCCCAGTGTGAGTCTCTGGCACAGCTCTCACAGCACTGGGCGCTGATGTCCAAACCAGATTGTGGCCTCACTCAGCAGTGGGCAATTTGATCTTAAAAAACAAAGAACTCACAGATTCCTCACTCCTCTTTACTTGTGACAGTCACAAGACGTCCTGGGTATCTCTTGAGTTTTAAGACTAACCCAGCACTAAGAGTAGTTAGTCAGAAAGGAAAGCCAAGGACAAATTTGCTTGTTCTGCCTGCACTGCACAGTCTGAGCTAAGATGGGCATCCCTGTTTACTCATCATCTGCAGAGAACCTGAGAATCATTTGGGTACAACGAGACCTCGCAGACCATCGAGTCCAACCGTTCCTCAGCACTGCCAACACACCACTAACCCACAGAGCTTTTAAATCCCTCCAGGGATGGGCACTCCACCTCTGTGCTGGGCATTTTGTGCCAGACCAGACAAGCCTTTTGGAGGAGTTTTCCCCAAAAACCAAAACCTCCCCTGATGCAACCTGAGGCCATTTCTTCGTATCCTGTCCCTTGTTACCTGGGAGAAGAGCCTGACCCCCAGCTGGCTCCACCCTTGTTTCAGGAAGGTGCAGAGAGCAAGAAGGTCCCTGGAACCTCACTACATGAGATCCTTGCACAACAGAAACTATCAACAGAGCATCCCTGTATCCAGCCCCACCTCCCACTGGAGGAGATAGAAATTCATATGGACTACCCAGAGCTCCCTAAAAAATTCCAACCTCAAACCTATGTGAAACAAACACACAACAGCTACCTTTGAAGGCAGACCAGTGTGAGCAGGACTCAGCCACAAGTGACAAATCAAAGTTGCCAGTGGCACTTGTGCTGCCACATTTCACTGCTACAGTCTCTACCCCCAGGTGCACTGAGAACTTCAGCTCTAGAGGAATGGTCACTGTCCATTCAATGGCCTGGAAAATCCACACCTGACTCCCATTAAACTAATTAATGACATGAGCAAAGGCTCACAGGGAATGAATTTACAGAAATAACTCCCAAACCAAGGCAGGTACAATGAGACGAAGCAAGTCACCAAAAGCTGTCGGACACTTCTGTTTTCCTCCTTTTCTCCTCTTCTAAGCTGCACAACAAAACCAGCAAAGTGGCACAGTCAGGAGAGCAAACTGGGGTGAGGGATGTCAGGGGCAGGTGTGGGACGTTGGAGAGAGGTGTGAGGCTGAGGGCCCTGGGCAAGCTACGGGTCAGGGCCCATCCCCACTGGCACTGGGAGTCCTGCCCTGCCCAGGAGGCAGCAGCACAGAGACATGGAGCTGAGCAGGGCTGCAGCTGCATACCCAGCTCTGAGGGGCTGGATTCAAACAAGTTGACTCTGTGAAGGGTTGCTAACTGTGCCATCGCAGGTGAGAAGTGAGGGGCTGACTGAACATCACAGCTCAAAGGGAGATTGTTCCCTCACACAGGGACAGCAGGTGGCAAAAGCCCAATGAAATAACATGAAGAGCTGCCAAACAAGAACAAGGCTGTCCTGTGCAGATTCATTCCTTCTGGGATCCTTTAGTCAGGGGAGACGGGTTTATGGCCTGACGAGACGACTCCATGGGAGTTAGCAAGAACAGGCACTTTATTCATCTACGCATACAATTATATACCTCTTTAAGTCTGTAACCTT
>JAWWEV010000169.1:35711329-35742772 GCA_035583235.1 Hafferia zeledoni | reverse complement strand
ACAGCTCCATGGCACACAGCTGCCAGCTCTGGGGTCCCACAGCTCCATGGCACACAGCTGCCAGCACTGGGGTCCCAAGGGAAAGCACTTGCTGATACTGGGGCTCAGGAGGCACCCAAGAGGTGACCACTAAATGCTGCTTCACAGTGCACTGTTCCTCCCAGAAGGAAAATGAGTCCCTGCCCTGGCAGGAGACTGATGCCAGACAGCTCTTTGTGCCCAAGGGAGGGCTGGGCATGCCAGTGACACCAGGGCAGCACCTCCAGAGAGCAGCAGGGACCAGGAAAGTCGTATGGGCCCATCTGTTGCTTGGCTTAGATGAAAGGACCTGAAGAGTCTTCACCTGATAGGTGCCACTGCAGCAACCTCTTCCACTGTTGTGGCACAATCAGGTGTCCTTGAGCAAAAGCCAAGGTTTGGGCTTTGCTTCACACAGGAAGGATGGGGGAAAAACACCCACCAACAAACCAACTGAACACAGTTGTTCTGTATGTATTGTTACTGACATCTTGGTTGTTCAGGAGCCCAATCCTCTTCCCTCCTGCACCCTCAGGATACCCCAGGACAAGGTTTAGGTGCTACAACTGCACTTAAAATACAGTTGCTCTCAGAGGAAAAATTTACAAAGAAAGTCTCTAGATGATGCTTTATGGTAAAAATAAATTATACAAGGAGAAATACATCTTCGAAACCATGGACAACTCAAAAGAAACAAGTTAGCGAAACAAAATCCTAAAAGGAAAACAGCTTTGCTCAATCAATAAAACATTGCTAATGCAGTTTCAGGGAAGTCAAAGCAGCAGATTTGATATGTGCAATTGGAAATAACATCCTCAGTATTCCCTTAAGTTTCCACAAAAGACGATCAGGCGTCTGGCAGAGAGGAAAGCTTAGAAAGATACAAATTGGCAGAGATATGTGCACGGCCCTTTACAAAGTGTTTCATCCAGCCAGCTCCAGCAGAAGCAAACTCTCAAATGAAATAAATACTTCCCTGCTGCCTTTAAAACAGATGTACATTTAAATCTGGCATTGATATTCATCTGGAAACCTAAATATCAAGCAATATTGAAACAGTGATTTTAGATGCCTAGAATGCTGAGTCCTTTAGATCTTTGAGTGTATAAATCTTTGGGACTGCGTTTGGGCCCCAGTTACAGAAATGAGCCTCTTGCTATACAGATCCATTCACAGTTGTAAGGTCCTTGGGCTTCTACACAAAAACTGGATGCAGAGTCAGTGTTTCTGGTCTCAGTCAGGATACACCTTCAAATAACACAGCAGGGCTCAGTCCTTATGTTACAGTGGAAAAACAAGCAAAAAAATCCCAAGCACAGTATGCTTTGAAAGTGAATGTCTTCCTGCTCCCCCACCCCCAAATGAAAAAAAACCCAAACAACCCACACTTTATGGTATAAAATAGAATTTTAGCAGCTTTCATGAAAGAAAATAAAGAATGATCACAAGAGCTAAAAACAAAAATATATTCCAAACTCTGGTTTGTGCAATGCTGTGTTAATTTATGAAGTTCCTACAGTGTCCAAAAGGCAGCCCTGATGGCAATGCTGGAATTGCAGGAACCCTTCCCTGCACTGAGCACTGGGGTCAGCGCTCCCATGGGGACACCTGTCCCAGACTGCGCCCCCAGAACACACCTGTGTCCAGCTGGAAGGCAAAGGGACACCTACAGAAGGCAGTGCTTAATGCCCAATCCTCAAGTTAGGAGGTATTTGCAGAGTGCTGCCCGTGCCAACACTCCTCCTGCTGTGGGGGAGAGGCAGAAGTGAAACCCGCTGCTGTCACTGCCGCGATCCTTCCCTTCCCACTTCCCTTCCCAACTGCAGCCCCCACAGAAGGTGCAGCAGGAGGAGGCCCCAGATGTTGGCCCAGGCCATGTGTGATGCTCACCAGCCCCTCTGCCCCGTGCTGTGCCCATGCTGGGCAGGGTCAGCTCCTCTCCTGGATGTGTCCCAGGTCTGCCCTGCTCTGCTCCCAGGCCTCCCTCACCCCTGCACAGCACCACGCTGGATGAGGACCAAGGACTGCACATGCAGGAGTCAACAGGTTCCTCATCCGCTGCCACAGGTGTCACACAGGATCTGAACTGGGGGGGTCTCTGCCCACCCTGCTGCCACAGGTCCCCAGTGCAGGCACGCGGGGATGTGCCCAGGGGCTGGAGCATCCCCAGGAACACAGACCCACAGCTCCCCTGTTCAGCACCCAGGGCCCCTTTACCAGGCACCACAAAGCAGCCTCTGGCTCAGGGAAGGACTTTGCTGCCTGAGGGGGATTAGGGAATCCCAATCTTCCTTCAGCAAGGAGAACTTCCATCTGCTCTGAAGATGGGAAAGCAAGGACAACCCACACTGCTGTCAGCCAGGGCTATGGAGAAACACACCCACTGGTCCCCATGCAGTGTGAACCTGGGCACCATCAGGGATTCCACCCTCAGAAGGACTTTACAGAGCCAAAAAAATAAGGGGAAAATAGATTAAAAACCTGACTCTCATACCCAGTCACCTCACCTGTCTCTTACCCCGTTCTCAGCACTTCAGGAGGTGCTGATGAGCAGGACGTGGAGGCTGCTGGCAGGCACATGGGAATGCTGCCTTCTCCAGCACAGCACCAGTGCCTTTGGGGCAGAACCCCCAGGGACTGCCCACCCTGACTACCCCACGGGCAGCAGCACTGTGGCGCTCCAGCCTGTCGGGAACGGTGTGCTCAGGAAACTGGGAGAACTGGAACAAAACCAACACCCTAACACAAGCTGGAGAGCCCAGATGAAACAGCGTGGAACTGTGCTTCTCTCTGGTTTTAAAGACACCACTGTAGTTTACTGAGACAGGACAAAATGTTACGCAGGAAAGCTGGAACATGTTGTACAGAAATACATTACTGGAATATTCCCCTTTTCAAACCCGCTCCCCACATCAGGCAGTGATGTCAGAGGGGGTGGCTGGAAACGCTGTTGCAACACCAGCTCTGACAAGCAGGACGAGACACAGATCCCTGAGGACACGGGGACGGGAGAGATCTGTCCCCTCAGCAGCACTGTCCACACCCCCCCAGCTCACACTGGGGGTCTCGAGGCTGTGTCCCACTGGGGCTGTCACCCCATGCCGCTGTCCCCCCCCACACTGGGCTGTGTCACCCCACTGTCACCTCACCCCGCCGTCACCCCACACCCTGCTGTCACCCCGCACTGCTTAATGGCTCCTCAGTGGCGCACGCACCTACTGAAGTGAACATGTTTGACTTTTTTCTCCAGAGCCTTGAAAGGAGCTGAAGGAGTTCAGAAACCCCAACTCAGACCAGACGTGTTCAGTGGAACAGCTGCTCCATGGCCCTGCCACATGGACCAGAATGACTGTACGAAGGAGAGAGGGGACACTTTCTGAGGAAATCAGCAAGAACGGGTGTTCACCTCCATCAGTCACACGGCCATGGCCATAGCAGGTTCCCAGAGCTGTGGGAGGGAGCACATGGCAGTGTGGGAGGGCAGGGGTGGGATGGGCTGTGCCCCCACACAGCACCCACTGCAGCTGCAGCCACACACCCATATGGGGCACATGTGGCTGCTGGAGGGATGAAACACACGTGAACCCTCCTGAGCTGCTGCCCTGCAAACAGATTATCTGCACACCTAAAGGGAGCTCCTGTCCCTGTGCAGTAGGGCACATGCCCAGGGGTCTGCCTGGGACCCCACGGTGACAACTGGGACTCCTCAGGGCTGGGCACAACTCATGGCTCTGGGGCCTGTCCCCGTGTCCCCAGAAGGACAGGCTCAGCCCTCCATGGCTCTGTCCCCACAGACAGGCTATTTATAGAGCCCTAACCCAGGACAGGAAAGCAGCTCCCGCTCCCCAGGGAACACGTTTGCTGTGGCAGAGCCTGTCCTGCTGCCCCTGCCCTGCTGTGGGGACAAACCCGACCGTCCCTCCATGGCAGAGCTGCACAGCCCTGCAGGGACGCGACCTGTGGGTCTGCACAAGCACCACACATGGCTCTGAAACTGTCCTGTTCCCACCTCCCAAACATGGCTCTGAAACTGTCCTGCTCCCACCTCCCAGGAGAAGTTCCAGCTCATGCCCAGAAGAACAAAAAAGGTGGTAACAGGCCAAAAAAAAAAAATCCTAACCCAAACCCATGTATTTTCTATGGAATAAACTGTCCAGGCTTTTAATTTTGCCTTTTTTTCACCATTAAGTTCAAAGTAAAAGTCAACTCTCCTGTGGGTGCGTTTCCACAGGAAATCCTGCCCCTCGTTCACTCTTATCCCTAAAGAGAACTGCTTCCTTTGGCTTGAAAGGCAGCAGCCTCAGTCTGTGCCACAGTGCACAGTGTTTAAATATAGAGTCCCAGGGAAGGAAGCACCGGGCAGACCACGGCAGTGTCAGTGCGCAGTGTCGGAGGGCGCCGGGCACAGGGACACACACCCTGCTGACACAGAACCCACAAACAACCAACACCGAGATCACAGCTGCTCCCACGTTTGACAAAAATCAACCATGGCTGAAAACAAATTCTAAAAACCCCCCAAAGAAACAAAAGCATGCACAGGCCAGAAAGACAACCTGCCAGCACCCCAGCCCCACAGGATCCTCTGACTGATCTTCCTCATGTTAATGATTATGTTCTCTCAATGCATTTTATGTTTTTAAGCACACAGACTTTGCCCCACTCTATAAAGCCCAGATCTTTACTTTGGGAGGTCCCCACACGGCACAGAGCCCACCAGCGTGCCAGCAGCTGGTGCCCCTTCTCTGCCAGCCCCTCGCACTCCCAGCCCCATAGCTCCCCAGCCCTCCCTGGGAAAGCGAGACCTTGTTCCTAACAGCCACACACACCCTCAGCAGTTTGTGTGTCCAACTCCACATGTGAACCCACGACACAAATGACAGCGAGGAGGTGCCAGCCTCCCACTGGTATCCAGCATGCCGGGCACTATGCCCAGCACAGGTGCTGCAGGCTGTGCCCCAGGGAATTCTTTAACTATAAACATATATATTTTATATATATGCAAATATATGTTTGATATAATATTAACTCTTAAGAATGTAAGATTACAGGGAGCTCAGCAGGCTAGAAGCCACCATGAAAGGCTGTTATTTCAGTACACAGGCTGTTTAACTCCTCACAAATTTTTAGTGTCCCCTTGAAAGTTTAGTAGATTTTTACAAGGCTCTATCCTGGGATACAGCAAAAACATCTCCCTGCAAATCCGGTGTGAGAGCAATTGAGAGGAAGCTTTGGCCAAAAACAAACAACAAACCAAGCAACCAGGAGCCAGCCTCCCATTATTGACACAAAACATCTTGGGAAGGCTGAGGAAGCAGGAGGGGTTTACATGGAGTCAGGCAGCTTATCCTCAAAATAATGGAATGTGAACAGAATGTGAAATAAATGAAGAGGCAAGACAAGCGGTGAAGTGATCCGAGACAGACTGAAGTGACGTGTGTGAGTACAGCCTGGACAGACATGACACAGCAGAGGGCAAAAGCCTTCTAGAGTCACCAGGTGCCAACCAACAACCTGAGTAAGTCGGGCAGCAGGACTGACCACAGGCCTGGGCAGAGGATTAGCATGGTCAGGACTGAACCTGAACTCGAGGAGCCAGAGAAACAGCATCTACACTGTGGTAGGTAGAACCACTCCCATGGGGCTCCTGAAGAGATTCCCAAGCCTACAGGTAAAGTACCACTGGCAGAAAGATTCCCAGATACAGAGAGATGAATGAAAAATGACCAGGCTTAGCAATAGACAAACGCATGGGTAAAGGGACAAAAAAATATACATGCAAAACACTTAGAAGTTTTCCCTCAACTCATAAAATAGCCCTTTGCCTTCTACACTCATCTACAGAATTACTCACAAGACGTGGCCAGGAATAGAGACTTCCTATTTAGAAGTTACATCTCTGGAAGGTTCTTCCTTACTGTAACCATTTCTCACTCAGATAAGAGACAAGACTGCAGCAAGAGATACTGCACACATTTCCCCAGTACTACTGAACCCTTCCCAGCCTACTGTACACACACAGTCTGGCACACTGGACTGGAATAAGCACAGGCTTGAAAATAAAAATGCAAGTCAAGCACTGCAGGAGCATGTACTCTGGGTCCTGCTTCTCCATCATGTTTTGAGGAAAATCACTCCTTTTGGTAACACGACACTCACCACCCACTGTTACTGACAAGACAGAGTTTGAGGGAAACAGAGGAAAGACATCTTCAGTTGGAAAGTTTATTTTCCATCTCCAAACCCCTCTTGTATCTCAATCAAGGATGCATCCACTGCAATGACACACGTGGGAGGGGAGGTGCCCCCGTGCTGGGGAGCAGCTCACACCCCATGGCAGGGCAGTCTGGAGCTGCTGAGCCCACACTGCTGCTGCCCTGGGGTCAGACAACCCTCCTCTATCTACAGGAAAATTAACAAGATCAAGCACAAAAAACAATTTCCACAAACAGTCTGTGGACACATTTATTCAAGTAGGCTTGACCCCCAGTAAAACCCAAGTGTGCAGCAGTGTGAGGTACCAGGAAACCTCCCTCCAGCACTAACACTGCTGCAGCCAAACCCCATTCTGTGTCCGCGGCTCCAGAAATTCAGAGCCACCATGGAAAATGTTGTATATTTAAACCTAACTATTCAGAGATATCCTGTTTGCAGTGAGGTAACACCTCTATTTTTCTCTGTCACAAGGAAGTGCACTTCACCTAGCATCAACATTCCTCTCCGAGCTGGAATGGCTCTTTTCCTGTTTAGGAAAATGGGCTTCAGGCTCCATTTAGGCTCTGACAAAATGTAAGGAAAACTTTATTGACTTTCCCCCCCGAAGTTTTTTTCATATATTCCAAATGAGTTATGATTTACATTGGGAAAAGCCACCTTGAGTTTCCTCTGACCACCTCAGCAAGAAGAAATTGCGATGGACTCGCTGGGTACCAGAGCACGAGGATTCACTTCAGGACAACCCTGCAGATCTGGGGACATGCTGACAAGGACAGCTGCACATGTTTTTAAATATTTCTGTTAGGGAGCTCTGGAAACACATATTTATGCTGCAATATATTGATTTTATATGAAAAGCAGGAGTGAAACTCCTTAAATTCAGGATTGAGAATTAAGAATATCAACAAGAGAGTTGCCATTCCCTTGGCCTGGAAACTGTGCCAGGTCCCCGCAGCTGGAGCTGATGCCTCCTTACATGGAGAGGGGCCTGCAGAGGGGGAAGAACAGGGGCTGCACCTCAGGAACCACCACCCTGGAGCAGCCCCTGTGGGGACAGAGCCACCGAACAGGGCTCTGGGGCTGGAGATGCACTCCTGGGATTCAGCCTCTGCATAATAAATGACAACTCTTTATTTCTCTAGAGGGAAAACGTTCCTGCACATTTGCATCAACAATTCACAGTCACAGAGCCATCCCAAAGAACAGTGCAAAGGCAGGTGTGTACAACAAATACACCCTTGCACTGCAACATCAGGCGTTTTGAACTTGCTCTGCTGGATCTCTCCCAACAGCCACAGGCTCAGAGAGCCTGCACAGCAACCCCACTGCAACAAGGCAGGTCTGGACTGGCTGCTCTCAGGCTCTCATGCCCCCCCTCGATCCCACGGCACAGAGTGCAGCAATGAGGCAGAACAGGAATAACACAAACAGCAGGATTCAGGTGGTGGAGAGCATGGACATGAGCCATGACATGGACATGGGCATGAGAAAAATGTTTGGTTTCAGATTTCCCAAGAGTGCTGCATCTGCTGGACTCCCCTTCAAGCTGGCAGACCCCCAGAGGTCACAAGTATTGTTTTAGATGACACTCACAAAATGCTCACCATCTCTTGCAATATCAGCTTTCACTCACCCAGAGGTAACATCAAGTTATATTGAGATTTTTCACTGTGCCACACTTTTCTACAGTTGACATTTCCCAGCACCCCCAGACCGCCCACCCTGGCAGCCCCGTCTGGGGTCCCCAGTGTCCTGCGTGGGGCAGAGCTCAATCCCCTCCCAAAACCCACATGGCCACTGGCACAGAGGGATAAGAGGAGCCTTAACAGGCAACCTGAACACTGACCTAAACTTCAGATCCTCAGGAGAAATTGAATTCCCTCCCCCAGAGACATACTCGAGTTGTACTTGACTGCCTGTTTTACCCATAGAGCCAAATACAAGTTAGGGCACTACACTTGGTGTTGTAAAAAACAACTGAACAAATGAAAATTATATTTCCACCCTGTTCTTACAGCCTTTTAATGTGTCCAGCTGGGTTTTGATTCCCTTAAGTTTTCACACAAATATTTCCCATAGTTACACAAAATTTATTCCTAATTGCAATTATGGGTTAATAAAACTAACTGTAATTATTTATTAATGCACTCATAGTTAGTACCTGGTATATCACCTAATTTTATATCTCTGCTTGAAATGAAAAGCTTTTGGTACACTGGGATTGGCTACATCCATCCTGACACTGTCCAACCTCAGAGGTCACCACAGTCACACCAAAGCAGAAGCCTCAAGCTTCCTCCCAGATTCCATAGCAAAACATCAGGTTTTTTACACTGCCTTTTCTGGGGATCAGGAGCTCAGTTTTCCACTTGACGTGCCAGCACAGGTGTCCTCATGTGCCAAATACATCATGAAGGTTCTGACGCTGGAGCTCAGTCAGCTCACCTGCTCTGCCACTTATTTTGAGAGCAGACAGCTCCAAGTGACAGAGTACAGCTTAATACATCCAAAAGAGGTATACTTGTTTCCAACCATAACTGGCCTGTCAGAGATCCGTAAAGGGACACCAAATGTCTGGAAAATATTAGAATTCCAGGATTTTCCTCCCACCCTCCAATTTCCAGTCCTAGGTAACAGAAGGACATGACGACGGTGATCACTTCACAGCACATACAGATTAAAGTGCAAGGACAGTTAAATGATGAAATGATGGAGCCTGTCTGTGGCCCCCCCTTGGTTCTGAGTCTCCTCCTCTGAGAGGTGTGTGAAGCTGCCCTGTGCTGCTTCAGAGCCAACACCCACAGTCCCTACCCAGGAAGCAGGGCATGGGACAAGGCATCCCACCAGGCTCAGGGAAACGAGGAGATACATACATATTATAGAGTCTGGATGGGCTGTCTCACACCAGGGCACAGCCAGGCTGTGCTCCAGCCACACAGGGGGCTGCAGGCAAGACCAGGACTTCATGGGACCCCATTTTAACCAGGACAGCCCCAGCTCAGACGGGTATCTTTGCACACACCCTTTGTGCAGCTTTAGTCAGAAAACAATTCAGGATGGAAACAACAGACTCCACGTGCTCAGCTGGGTTTTCTGCTTCAGCTGTGGGGTCTAAGCTATTATTGTATTTACAGCCCAGTGACAGGAGCGTGTAGGGGCAGGTTCTCAAACCGCCACAGCACACACAGACCTGACCATGAATACTGAGCTGTGGACTGACAGGAATGGTGCCCAGGGAGCCGCTGGATCAAAGCCAGCCGATTCCAGCCACAGGCTGCACATCCACTCACCCCAAAGCAATGCCAGGCCCACCTATATGGGGGTGTATATGCACGTTCCTCTGGATCTCTCCCCTTTGAGGTGAAACTAAAGTCCTGAGGTGTGACCCCGGTGCTGGCAGAGTTTTGGGTGACACTTCTTGCTGTCACAACAAGATGGATGACATGTGGTGCTGCCGGAGTTCATTACACAGTGGGGAGACACCGAGACTGAGCAGTTTACAGGGAAGAGCAGTGCAAACAAGTGTGTGCTAAAACTGGCACTGCCAGCCCTAAGGTGAAGACTTCACTGACCTCTAAAAGGCGAGGAAGTTGATAAGGTCAGAAGTTAATTAAATCCATTTTACTTCCAATTATCTGTAATTCTAGGTTAGATTTTTATATTATTAAAGTATGAGCAGGAAGAGTCTAACAGCATCATTACACATTTCCAAAAGGAAATACTTTCAATTTTTTAATTAAAAGAAAAATACTTCATTAGTATTTTTAAAAAGTTTCCTAGAAAACCTACATAACTATGGATTATGTGAGGGTATTTTAATGCTTCATTCACAGTTCCAACACAACCAGGGGCCAAACCACTTCACTCAGTAGCTTTAAAACCCAAGGTCAAGGTCTCAGGAAACACCCTCTAATTCCAGCAGAGATGATCCTGGAAGCAGCCTTAGTTTTCAGAACAGAAGGACATTGTTAAAGGCAAGAGCCTGCTATTCAGAGCTCTTCAGTAGGGCTGTTAAATACACCAACCAGTATCAGAAAGGAGCAGTGAGGAAGAAAAGCATCATTGTTCCCACACTGACCAAATCTTGAATCTACTGTAAATATGATAGCAAACACTTAACAGCCCAGCATCAGGAGGTGCAGCCTTTGTGTTTTCTGGAGATATGCAAATGTCTCATTATGGTCTTACTTCCCTTTCAGAAGGCTCTCACATCCAAAAACATTCCTTCCTATCAATTTCTTGTTGACAAAACAGGAACAAAACCCAGATTACTTCCCTTTACTGTTGATAGGATTGAGTCTGCAGAATCTTCTCTGAAAGAAACCACCAGATGAGATGCACTCCGGACTTAAAACAGGTATTTAGCTCCAAGTCAATTTGGGTACTTTTGAAGCATTTCAGTCTGCCCTTCACACTGCATTACCCAATATACATTATTTTCCACAGAGAAACAAAGCACTTCATGCAAACCTTAACAGTGCCCAAGGTGAGGTTGGAACAGGCACTGAACTCACAGGGCAGGCCTTGGACTGTTTTCTGGGCATTTGCCATTCCCAAGCAAACAGCTCTGTCAGGCTGTAGATGAGTAGAGTAGGAGAGCACAGCAGGGAATTCCAGCACACTTCACTCAGGAGGACAGGCAAATGAGAGCCATGACAGGTGGCTCCTGGAGAAAGCCATTCCCTCCCACGCTGCCACTGTTCTGTCCCACCCTCGGGGCTGGCACCGCTGTACCCCCCAGCCAGTGACGATTTGTTAGCTCCCTGGGGCTGGCACCGCTGTACCCCCCAGCCAGTGATGATTTGTTAGCTCCCTGGGGCTGGCACCGCTGTACCCCCCAGCCAGTGACGATTTGTTAGCTCCCTGGTACGTGAACCAGCATCTCCCTCACTCGGCTTTGGTGGAAGAGCAAGGGGAAGACAAACATAACAGTGACAGATCTGGGGTTTGTTACTACATTAAAAGGCTGAGCTTAAGGTTAAAATGTCTTTTCCTCAGCTGTGTTAACAGCAGAGAACCAGACCTGTGATGTCAACACCCAGCAGGCAGCTCATGCTCAAACAGTTTCTGATCCTGCTATACATAAATCTGAGCTGTACCACAGCTAAAGCCAGAGCAAAGCCTGACATCCTGCACACTCAAGAACTGCCCAAAGGTGCTCCACCACACCAGTCCCAACAGAGAGTTTGTTCCACTGTCCTTCGATTTCCTGTCTTCACTTTCCAGGCCAGATGTAAATCACAGAAACGCTCAGGTTGGAGAAGCTCTCTTGGACCATCAAGGCCAACCGTGCCCCCAGCTCTGCCAAGGCCACCAGTAACCCACGTCCCCAAATGCCACATCCACGTGGCTTTTCAACAATTCCAGATGCCTTTTGTCCAGATTTGCTAGCTCTGGAACACAGTTTATTACAGCAGTATAAAACTAAACCCCAAGAGCATCAGAAGCATCTTCTCTAAACTTACTTGCTGGGACCCAACTTTAGCTTTTTATTGTGTCAGACACAGACTTTGTGGGTACTACTGAGGATCAATCCTAAAAGCAATCCCTTGGAATAACAAGCATAACTCTGTGTTACAAAGGACATTTCACCTTGAAAACATCCCAAAGTGTAACTGATCGTTAATAAATAATCACAACACATGCAGCTGAGAGGTGGCTTTACAAAAGGAAGAGCAGCTCATCCTTCCTGCATGGCCAGTCCCAGTCCCGGGCCAGGCTCCTCCCCGGGACACCCTCTGACCCGGGCCAGGCACTGACCCGGGATGTGCCAGGCACCCCCGTGCAGGGAGACCACTAATGCAGAAGGTGCTGGGCCACCACTCTGGGCCAGCGTGGCTGTCCCCTGAGCCAAGGCCACATGGCAGGGACACGAGTGGCCACCAGCAGAGCCACCCCAGCACGGCTGGACCCGCTGTGCCCAGAGCTCGGGCAGGGAGGGCTCCTGTGGATACTTGGGGAGGGATGGAGGGCACTGGCAAGGCTGGGATCCAGCATACTCGAATCATGGGCAGGTAACTCCTGGAACGACTTTGGCGATGCCGCTTTGGCCCCTGCACCTTCCCAGCTGCTGCAGCTCAGTTAGGGAAGCTAAAAATACTTTCTGCAAATCCTTTTCCACATAAGGCAGAGCTGTGGTTACCACAGAGATGGCACCACACAATCCCCATGGAGAGAGAGGTCGTTCTACGTCACCATGGCTGGATGGGGCCCTGAAATAGCCTTTTGATGGAGACGAGCACGGCTGTGGCCAGGCTCACCTCCACAGTCAGTGCTGCTGCTGGAGCTGCTCCAAGAGGGATCAGAGACCTGGGACTACCTGCCTGAAGCACCGGGAGAAGGCAGCAGCCTCCCTCCTTCTACAGTAAACACCCCCAGAAACCACTGCTTTGTATCTGAAAGTGATCCATAAAGCATCATTTGAGTGCCAGTTCATTCACACATCATCTTGGTTATGAACGATTAATCCTCATGGACAGGACAGCTATTCAGAACCCATTTCAATTCCTGTCTTACTGTTAAACATGGTGATTCTTCAAAGCAGGTAGCACTGCAGGTACACAGCCCTCCTGGCAGTGCCTCCAGGCTCCCAGCAAATCCAACAGGCTCTCGTGTTCCTCACAATACAAAGCTGAGCCTGCTTTGAGTTCTTCAAAGTCCAACAAGAAAATGTCATTGGTGCATTTCTGAAAGATTTGTCCTATTTTAGTACAAGGGACTGAAAATTACAGTCCTATTGCTCTACTGATTTGTGAACAGTAGGAAAAACACTAAGAGAAAGGATGGTACAGTATAAAAATGAGGACACTTACAAAAGAAGATACCTAGAGAACAGGGGAAAAAAAGAATAAATATCTCTGCATAGAAGACTGACCCAAAATGATGATGATAACGTTCCCTTCACAGCCTTGCAGAAAGTTTGACATTCCAGCCATCAGTAAGGGATATTAAAATACCAGGCAACAGGCTGCTTTTGAAATAATAAACCATCAGATTTCCCAAGTGCATCCTCAGTATAAAAAGCAAATGAATGCAAAGTCAAACCCCTTTCCCCAAATCTATGACCCTCAGCAGCTGAGTGTGGATCTCCCAGGTCAGATCACCCTGCATGTCCTTACACAGCCAGTGACAGACATACCTCAGTGACAGGGACAGCCTCCATCCAATATCTGAATTTTGGAGAAGGAAGAACAGTATCTCCATTTAGTAGACATGGTTTTAAAATACTGATGGATTTCAAGAGACTTTCAATCAGTCCAGTTTTGCGGAGGTAAATCGGTAACAATTGTGGCAATCATTTCAATTAATTCCTCGAGCATAAAAACCTCACTTTTCTTCATTTACTCACATTTCTTCATCCAGAGGGAAAAGGGGGGGAAATATACGCACACAATCATGTGATGAATTCCTGAGAAGTCTACAGATACATGACTGGATATTCTATACATAGCAAAACAAGTACAAGTCTTCCCCTTGCACTTAAAAAGTCAGTGTTGGAAAACATTGGAACAAGTCCAGAGGAGGCCACTAAACCATGGAGCCCCTCTGCTCTGGAGCCAGGCTGGGAGAGCTGGGGGGGGTCACCTGGAGAAGAGAAGGCTCTGGGGACACCTGAGAGCCCCTGCCAGGGCCTAAAGGGGCTCCAGGAGAGCTGGAGAGGGACTGGGGACAAGGGATGGAGGGACAGGACACAGGGAATGGCTTCCCACTGCCAGAGGGCAGGGCTAGATGGGATATTGGGAAGGAATTCCCGGCTGTGAGGGTGGGCAGGCCCTGGCACAGGTGCCCAGAGAAGCTGTGGCTGCCCCATCCCTGGGAGTTGGGACTGGGCTTGGAGCAGCCTGGGACAGTAGAAGGTGTCTCTGCCCATGGCAGGGGTGGCACTGGGTGGGCTTTGGTGTCCCTTCCAACCCAAACCATTCTGTGATTCTATGAAACACTGAATACGAGGGTGCAAATCAGACTGAGGATTCAACTCTGGTCCCACCTGCCCCTGCGCACGGAGGAACAGTCAACACCCTGAACACAGGACACACTTGGGTCATTTCTCTGCTTGGCGTCCCAGTGATTCCCACACTGCCCACAGCAACAGTGTCACTGGTCACAAGAGGTAAAGACAAGGTTGTCTTAAACCCAGCACCCAGAACCAGTCATTAAATCCACTCTTAATGGCAATCTTCAAGTTAATCTCACACATGATACCAAATAACACAAGTTTTAATATAATGCTGTATGGAGTTTGACAGGCTTCTGGGTTTCTGTAGACTGTACAAACCCAGCAGCTCTCTTTGTTAGGTTCTCACCCTGAATAATTTAAACAGGCAGTCTCTGTCTGTCTGTCTCTCCTTTCCCTTTTTTTTTTTTAAAAGCATTTGTCATTCCTGTCAGTACACACGAAGCTTCTGTGACACCTTTCACAGAGTTCAAAAGGAACCACGAGATCACAGCTGGGCTATGATAAATTTCACCTGCACTCACATACATTCGCTGCAGAACTTATAAATTAAATATTTCCATTCTCAGCAGATTAGACAGTTGAGAGAAAACAGATGCCAGGAGAGCTGGAAGCATCATCAATGCCAAGGGCTCCTGTAATGCCTGGGAATTAATTGAGATAAGAATGAAGATGATGGTATAAAGCAATCCATGGGCCACGCTGCAAATGAAGGAGAGAAACACTGAAGAGCTGCACAGACCCTGTCTGCTGGCATACCTGAAACTGAGCTTAACCCCAAACAAATGAATAAAACATGTGAGCAGGCATCTGACAGACAGGCACACCAGGAGTGCTGGGAATGGCTCGTAGGACTAGTCTAATCTGCTTTACCCTTTGTAGGCACAGAGGAGGCTCCTCAGCAGATCTTTTCCATGGTTATGTGCCTGTAAGGAGCAACACAACTACCTCTCCAACTCCTTCAGAGCCTTGGGAGTGGCTCTGGTTCCATCTCCTCCCCTACTGCCATGGAAACCTGCAGCTTAGGATGAACTTGGCGAGACCCCGGACACCCTACTGGACCCATTTTGGTTGTCCTGCTTGGACATGTAGTGCCAAGGGAATAGGAAAGAATCAACTCGCAAAGCACAGCCCTAATGTGTGTTTGCAAAGCTACAAAGAGCAGGAAAAAGATGGAGGAAGGTTGGAAGGAGAAAAAGTAGGAATCGAGTTACCTCCAAATCAGCAGGATGAAGAAGAAACTTCAGCAGAATGTGGCTCTTTCCTGCCCAACAAAACTCTTATCACCCAAGGAGCACCTCAAAGATACAGCAATGTACCCAGCCACAAAGTCTGTCTGGAGCTTTGCTTTGCAGAATTTCACTGCAGAATTTGTCTATAAGGTACAGCAGAAACCACTTTGCAACGAGAAGGATTCTTATGATTGTCAGAACTTTGCCATAGAAGAACCTTTGTAGCAGATGTAAAAACCCCCAAACAGTAGTTTTTATCCTGCCAGGTATCCCCTGCACTGAAAACACTTCAATTACATCACACAAGTCCAAACAATGTTCCACTGTGTTTGTAAACACTGCAGCCTGTCACTCAAAATCCAACCTCCTGGTCAGTCTTTGCCTCTCCTTTACCTAAGAGGCACACACACACTCCCATGCACAACGTGTGAAGCAGTCCCTGACCAAAAGCTGCCTTGCTCCCGTGCTTTTATTATTACAACCTCGCCCTGAAGACACAGGGCCTTCAATTTATACACACCCATGTGCAACACTTGATGAAGGCAAACAAAACACAATAAAACCTTTACACTACAGGGTAAAACTTGGTGCACAGTTATTAAAAAGTTGTCCAAGGAGATGGTTCAGGAAATAAACCAAAAATGCAGTACCCCTTGCAGGCAGCTGTCAATGCAGGCAGAGCAGCCCTGCTCGGGAGCAGCTGCAATCAGAGCATCGTGAGAGAGGCTGCCAAGAGAGGAGCGTGGGAACGGAGCGGGGAGTGGGAATGGAGCACAGAGTGGGAACCACGCACGGCCAGGCCCTGCAGCCAGGGATGCAGGGAGGGCACTACCACAGGCTGCTTGTCCAGTAACTGCTACAGCCCGAGAGGAAAAATCCCATTTCAGTATCTGAAAAAAAGCGTATTTATCCCTAACACGTAAAGGTCTTCTCAAAACCTTAAAGGATTTGCTAAGTACAACTGTTAATACTTTGCATGTCTGCTGTGATTATATTTGACATAGTTTCCATATGGAAACTTACACTAAATTTCATCAAGAGCTTTACTTTGTTTAAAACATCAGTCCATCTAACATAATAAATATTTGCAGATATAGGAAAACATCACCTTTGTGGGGTTACCCTTAAACAGAAAGGTGAGAGAATTCACACACAGCTTCACTCCAATGCTTCCTACTTCCTTCCTTAATAATACACATCTTCTTGTCCTCCAACCCAATCCTGAGCTGTTTCTCTTTGAAAACAGCTATTTTGGCTTCACTACCTGTATCTGTGGAAAATCCTGTTTGATTTACTCACACCAAGAGGTTCGAGGGTTCACTGAAGTTACTTAGATACATTTTACCTTATGAAATCTCTCATCAAAACAAACAAATTAACATTTAACAAATTAGAGTTGAATGTCACAGTCTCATGCTAATCAGCCAAGTTAAAAAAAAAACAAAAAAACCAAAACAACCTCCTGTCATCTTTCCACTCCTCTCTTCCCTCGTGCACTGTTACAGAGTTCCTGTGGTGGTTCAGGCAAACCCACTAAATTCTGCAAGAAATGTTAAGGCCAAAACTTGGGTGCTCTCAGGCCTCAGCCAGGTAAGCACCTGACCCACATCAGGAGACCCTCTCCCCTCAGCCCAGACCCCCAGGCACAGCCCCTGGTGCAGAAGTGCCGGTGCCACCATAACGTGGCAACTCGCAGGTTTGTCCCAACGTTCCTTCACTCCACTGGTGGCAATCCAACCAGAAACACGGGGAAAATGTGCATCTCCTGCCTCTCTCCCAACCTTCGGATACAGCTGTGGGTACAATTATGAGACTCAGCGGTTTTAAACCACTGAAGACCAGGGCAAACATGGTAAAAACCTATGAAGTGAGAAGTGAAGTGCACTTTTAAGCTTTTTGTTCACTAAATAAAAGGATGAGACGTAGTTCATCTCCCTCACAGACAGGAAGGACAGACATCAGTATGAGAGAGAGATACTGCTGCCACATACCAAGTAATAAAAATCATTCTGAAGGATGATAACACAGCAATTACATTTGGGGGTTGCACCTTTAGCTATCTGCCAGGTTTAAAATTAGTGGAGTATTAAACTGGTTAAGTAATGTCTTAAAACCAATCTGTCCTATTTGACAAATTATAAAGGTCTGCTCCAGACATGCTAGTCCTAAACGCTGCTGAACTACCAAAATTAGCTGTTACTTGGTACAAATCCAGAAAGTGGCTTGTTCTCATTTCCCAGTTATCTCCAGTGCTCCATGACGGGGCACAGCCGTGGTCACCCAAACGAGCTCTGCCACAGCAGCCCCAGCTCACAGGGACAAGCCACTCACAGAGCCCATCAAAGGGCAGCAAAGTATGGCTGCTGTCAGAAAGTAAGTCACTCTTCCATAACTGCTGGGAACGTCTATGCCGAGTTTAAAAAAAGAACAGCAACTTGAGAAAGAAAATCAGAAGAAACTCCAGTTCACAGATGGCAAGCAGAGCTTCTCATGGCTAGAGATTTCAGGGGGCCTTGCCAAGTGAGGATGGCAGACATATTTCAAAAATATTCAATTAAAAAATGAGGTAGAAGAGAAATAGCACTTTTTCTCCTTTTCTAAGGCCAAGTGCGGTGCTGCCAATGTTTGCAAAGAACACTTGAAGAAGTAAACAAGATGCAGCGATAAATTCCACAGAAAGTTTGGAGCACTGTTTGAGGAAAGCAGGCCAGTTTTGCCCCCTGCCCTGCCATTTATCAGATCAGTAAGTGCCGGGCAGTCTGGAGGGAAGCAGCTTCAGAGAACCCTGCACCTCAATTTCATCAGCACATCTGCTGAGCCACTTCCCAAAGAGCACAGCACTCTGTGCCTCTGGCCAGAACCCCCCCACGGCCACTGCCAGAGCCCCACGAGGAACACGGGCTTGAGAACCAGGTCTTGCCATCCTTAACTCCCACACGCAAACCCAACCACGTGCTGGTCTCCTCTTCAGACCACGCTCCCCTCTGAGCAGCCCCTCTGGCCCCACATCAGGGCAGGGGTTCCACCGGACCCAGCAGCACAGGAACCACCAGCTGGGCTGGCACATTCATCAATTAACGTGCCAAACAAACCCCCTGCACAGCGTGGCCACTCTGCTGATGGTGCAGCAGCCCCCAAGTAATCACACTTCTGTTCCCAGCTGCATTATTTAAGGAAACCCCATCACCTTACTAGGAAGATCAGCAGAACTATAGAGCAGGGTGTCTAAACCCAAGGCACACACTCCCAGCCCCAGGGACCTGCAGCTCTGCTCACCCAGCACTTCCACAGGGCAGGGGCCTGGACACTTAAACGAGCTCTGCTAACACCACGTCCTTTGGTATTTGCTTTACATATTTTCCACAAGGTACAACATTTGCTGTACTGCAGGTTCAGTATCAGGCACTGAATTTTAGGAAGGTTTTACAAACAGTTTGTTTTCCCATACTGAGACCTTGTCTCCTCAGCATACATTATCATTTACACTGCATTTGTACTGCAAAGTGTACTTGTCATGGGGTTTTCCAGGCACCACTAGCTTAATTACACATACTAACTTAGTTCAGTTGCTGCTCCTGTTTTAAGATCTCTAACCAACCAATGCATCTTACAATATACTACAGAAATATTTATGCAACATGGCTGCAGACATGAGAATTTCCATTTTATCCATCTTTGAAGCACAGGCAATGATAAAAGGTGGAGAAAGGGTGTGAGATAGAAAGAAGATTGAGCACTGCTCCAAGAAAACTCTCCGCCATGGAGTCTGGGTTACCCTTCCCAACATAGATGAGAGGATTAAAAGGATCAAAGAGCTTCACCACCTCTCTAGTAGCACACATGAAACACAGTTCACCAGGGCAGTATTTACTGCGACCTGTTTACACGACATTTTCTTCAAGTTCATTGTCAGGAGCCAGTCTCTTTCAAATTATAAAAACCTCCACAATGTAAACACCTCAAACAAAACAATAACAACACCATCTCCACAAAAAACCAAAACATAAAAAAACCAAACCAACCAACAAAAAAAGACTCCCCAAAACAAAAAAACAACCCTGACATAACCAACCACAACCAAGCTGCATTTCCAAACTCTGGAGATAAATCCCCAATGTCGTGCTCACCAATGCACAGGGAGAAGATGCCTCATTCCACACCCTCCTGGCCCTGGTCCTTTGGAGCAGCCAGAGCTACCCAGTGCTGTGGGTGTGATGCCCCAGCAAAGGGCTCTGATGGACAAACCCAGGGAGGGAGCAGTGTGGGAGTCAGGGCTATTCCTGCACATCCCAGGCCACTGCAGCCCCCCCTCCATCAGTCCCAGCCCCACAGGAGCTGTGACCAAAGACACCTGCACCTCGGAGCGTTTCTGACTGAGAGGTCTGCAGTATTTAACAGAGGCAGGGATCCAATGGCTCTACCAATCACCTTAACACACAAGGCAAGCAGCCCCTCTAGCTGTGTTTAATGACCTTCCATAGCCCACTGCACTTACCATAAAGGCCAGTTTGCCTGTAGATCGCTTGGTTCAGGGACCAGAGGGAAGATGTTCCAGACTCACAGAACTTGGCCAAAGGCAGCACCAAAGAACAAAGCAGATGTACTTCCCCCTTACCCATCCAGCTCACCCTCCAGCTCCAGAGGAAGCCAAGCGGTGTCACCCTCCCAGGGACAGGCAGAGCCACCGTGCTATGAAAAGGCAAATGACTCCAGAGTAGGCTGAGCTGTAAGCAGAGCTTTGATCCAAATCAGTACTGCAAACATCGTATTCAAACCAGCACTTTCAGAACAGCAGATACAGAACCGAGGGCTTTGGCAGGCAAACAGTTTCTACCCTCTCTTTGCAGAGGTCTGAACAACATCTATATCCAAAATGAATTAGAGAATGCCATCTGAATTCATGGTTACTTAAATTATTTGGGAAAAGTACAGATTTGTCTCCCATAGTAAGTCACAGCTAGTGCTGAGAGAGACATGGAAAAGTCAGCCGAAGTAAACCCCTCAATTCCAAATGTGGTTTTGGCAGATTTACCTATTGTATTTTCACATTATGACTTGTTTATGCTGCACAGAAGATATGCTTGCACAACCCCACAGTTATTTTACAGGACACAGAATTACACTTGCAAGGATGTACATCCCCTTGGGCACATGAATGACAGGGATTCACTGCCCTGAGTAGCACAGGAAGGCCACAAATGCCCCTCAGCTACAAGCACCAACACAGTACACCTGCCATTCCTTACCTTAAAGTATGTACTAAGGCAAAGATACCATTTTAAGCAAGAAAAAGCATGAAAAATGAAACGGAACACATGGAATAGTCTAACAGGCTGTCTCTGTGAATGTTGCATTTCAGAAACATTATTGGGAATTCCTACATTAACAAACAACTTCAGAAGTTTTCCCACTTCTTTATATACTCGTCTAGCAAAAACAATCAGTTCCTGGATTTAATTAAGAAGTTTTGGAAGAAGTGCTGTGAAGACAAAGTAGGAGTCTCAGTTCTGCTGAGATCTCTGGATAACACCCTTACATTTTTTGACTAATTAAAATACCACCGAACCTTCTGAAAATGCAGAAAAGCTGGAGGAATCTCCCTCTAGGAGGCATGAAGTGTCAGTATCTGCACATTGTGTTTGCTAGAAACACAGCTGAAGTGCTGTCTAATATATTCTCCAGTCTGCAGGAAAAGCTCTGAGGAGCTTCAAGGAACACAGTAACATGACCCAAGCATTTCCAGACTCCTCAGAAGAGCCAGCTTTTCACCAAGGCTGAGGGAGATTCACTAATGGTTTATGCTTGTATTTGGAAGAAAAAACAGTAACAACATTCCTGCCAAGTATGAGGCTACTCAACATTCACTTTTAACTGTTTGGGGATTTCAGAGTTTTGGGTTTTGTTGGATTTGGTTTTTGGCTGGGTTTTTTGTCTGCTTTTGGGTTTTGACTTCTTTTTCTTTAAACGACTGTCTCTTATCCAGGACATTCATTAATATTTCAGTATTTGTGGGACATCTCAGGGAGATGGCTGCAGTTCTGGGCAGGAACCCTGTCCATCCTCCTCTGCTACATTCCCTGTCCCTGCTTCTGGGTCTCATTGCAGGAGTGAACTAAAAGCCACAAACTATTCAGAACTGAGTGCTCATGAGCATTTATGGTGTGTGGCACAACAGGGTCCCTCCAGTGCTCCATCTCCAGGGCACGGCCCTGCACAGGCTGCCAGGATAAACCCCACCTGGTACCCGGAGCAGCAGATCAGACTCCTCCAATGAAGAATTCATGCACCTGCAAAACTGGTTTTTAGTTTGCAGAAAGGGGACAGGGAGATGGAGGGACAGAACTGGCACTGTCCATGGCCTCAAGAGACACCAGCAGCCTCTCTCTCCTTCCTCCATGACCCAGAGCACCTTCAATACCCGCCCGATCTGCTTGTGCTGTTTGCTGCTCCGTGGGGCGACTCGCTCCCCGAGAAACCTGCTGTGATTCGTGGCCCCAGTGTGCCCTCCCTGGAGGGCTGTGCCCCTGCCCAGAGCATCCTCAATACCTGCCCCATCTGCCTGTGCTGTGCCCTGCCCAGAGCACCCTCGATACCTGCCCCATCTGCCTGTGCTGTGCCCTGCCCAGAGCACCCCAGCCAGCACCTCCCCAGGGCAGGGAGAAGGAGCCAGCCAGCCCTGGGCACAGCTGTGGGTTGGGCAACGCTGCTGAGTCAGTGGGAGTCAAAGCTGAGATCAGGTGTGGATTCTGAGCAGAGGAAGGTCTGAACCTGCCCTGCTGCTGGAGGCTACGGTGCCAGGCAAGCCTGGTCCTGCCGAGCAGGGAGCCAAGCCCTGTCCGGTGGGTCTGTGAGGCTCAGGAGGCTTTCAGTGTTGGCAGAAGCTCCAGCTATGCATGCAACACCAACGACTGCAAATGTGAAAGGCAGGTCACTGTGCTGTACGTGACCGGGGGACTGAACAAAAACATAAGAGGAATGCCTTTTTTTTGGTTGGGTTTTTTGTGGTTTGTTTTTTTGTTCGGTTTTTTTTGGTGGTTTTTTTTTTTTTTTTTTTGCACTATGACAACATCTCTTCCCAATTCTCAGCACAGTTCTTTGGACCAATCATGCTTCGAGTAACAAACAGCAACGCTGCAAACACCATGGTAGATAAAACAGAAACACACAAGTGAAGCAGCTGCTCTGCTGTCGAATCCCTTCCCACCACGTGTCTCTGCTGCTGCTTCCCTTGGGGTGAACACACGATCATCAGCTGCTGGTGCATCCTGTGCACCCACTGCCCTGACTGCCCCAGGGACCTGGAATGGGCTTCTGGCTCCTTCCCACTTCTGAAGGAACTGGGAACAGCCTATTTATTTCCTACTCAAATGTCAACAGAAAAGCAAACAAACAAACCCCATCAGAGCTGTGAGCCTGACTTGGAGACTCCAATTCCCACACGCCAATAGGTCGTGAGGAAGCTTTCACAAGATTTAGAGACTTTATAAGCTGTCAGACAACATGCATGGTTTTCCTCAAGTTTTCAGGAAAGCATGCACATGGCTTCAGTTCCTGGACCACAGACCCTCTGCAAAGCATCTGGAAACAGTCTATTCGTAACAGAAAAGCAGAAAAAAAGGGAATGAGGATTTGCCACAAGAAGTTGAACAGAGAAGTAGGCAGTCAGCCTCAGCCAGCGCTGGAAAGCAACGGGCAATGGCATCAGCAATTAAAAAAGCCCAACAAAAACAAGGAAAAAATGTATAATGTCTGGCTATAGAGTCACAAAGTCTGGCTGAGGTTCGGAGGGAGCTCTGGAGGTCCAACCCTGTGCTCAGCAAGGTAACCCAGTCAGCTGCCCAGGACCACGTCCAGGCAGCGTCCAAGCACCTCCAAGCACAGAGGTACCACAACCTCTCCAGTGTTTCCTTATGGACCTTTCCTGCACTGCTCTGAACACAGCATAAAGCAAAGCTCTTATCTGTTTAATAGGAATTTTCATTGCACAACACTGAATGTTCACAGAAGTTCATTATTTTTAAGCAACACAAGCAAGTCTTGTACCAACATTCATCTACTTATCAAGGGTATCTCCATTCTCCTGGCTGACAGCTCTGTCTGTAAGAACAAGTAGATGCACACAACATAATTATAATTGAGTAAGAAGTAGGAAAGGAACTACAGATCTTTGTTTGTTGAGAAAAGTAAAAGGTGTGTAGTGGTCATAAATCACAAATACTTTAATATTTAGTAAGAACAGCTGAAGGGAAAAGGCTTTGCTTCCTTTTTTGCTAAAATTCTGTCCCACAAGACAAATGAGAGCTGGCTTCAGATCCCTGTGAGCAGCTGGGCTGGGATCAGGCCTGTCCTCCCAGCCCAGAAAAACAGCATTGCCAGTTCACACAAACAAACTTGCCTTAGAAGAAGATTTTTGGGTCACATCCAGTTCTCTGAAGTGAGTGGGTTTGTCCTATCATACTGTTCCACCCAGTTCTTGACTCCTTCATGTGCCTGGCAGCATTTGAAGTTAAAAATAAATTAAACAAAAACAAACCCCAAATCCCCCAAACCAAATAGTTCTTCCATTTCTTCCTTCAATAAGAAGTGCAATAGGAATTCTAGTCCAATTTGAACAGCTGGTTTTAAAAATAATTTTGAGTGGTGAGGTCAGAGACACAAACAGCCAATGCTTTTGTCAAAGAGAACCTTTTTTGTGCCAATCCACTGCAGTGCTGGACCCAAGGACAGTTGTCTGCCCAAGAGTGCAAAGAAAGGTCTTCAGTGCTCAGACAGTCTGAGAAAACCACGAATTCTGACCCTAAATAAGAGAGAATTCTCAAGCACTTAAAATAGAGCCAATGCTGGCTGATGGTACTTAAATACAGAATTCCCCCAAGTGATTTTTGTACAGTTTTTCATGTTTGCTTGACACACAAACAAATACTGCCATGGAGTTCAGAATACAGTCCTGAGCTGTTCCTATGTGAAATCTAGTTTTGCTTTTCCCACTGGGATTGGAAAAGCCTGTAATTTTAGAGTCTGCCACACCAGGAAAAACAAAAAATCTCAAAATAAGCTTCCATGGCATCACTTAGAAAGCTTTAATGAAAGAATTCAGAGTTAGGTCCTGGTCCCAGAGCCCGTGTGCTGCTCATGCTCATCCCCGGGAGTGCCAGCAGTGTCACCTGCCTGGCAGGAGCTGCCCCAGGGAGCCCAGCCACTCACATGCCTTGATGACACAGCCAAGGACAATAAAACCAAATAAATTCTTTTCAAAAGAACAGTGGAAACCGGAAAATGAGGGGCAAACATGTAGAGGCAGCTGTCCCTCATGCAAAGTCAAGCCCACAGGGTTTGGATCTGGCGTGTTCCCGTGGCACCCAATGAATGGCTGCTCGGCCGCTCCTGCGAAGCCTCGTCCCAGAGCAGAACGTTCTGGAGAGGGGGACATTATCCACATCCTGGGAACCCTCACCGAGCACAGACCCACAGAGCACACTGCCCTGCCTGTACCAGCTCCCCAACTACTGAGAGACCTGTAAAGCCTACATGAAGAGCTGGCTTTGCCATTCCCTTGAGGTTGCCCAGCCAAGGAGCCTCTGGCTGAGCAGGAGGTTCACAGCACTTGGATTAACTGAGCCTTTGTTTAGTCAGGAGCCTCTCCATACCCAAACACTGCATGCCCATGCAGGCTGTGCTGCAGTCCCTACGTGGTACTGCTCTGCCTAAGGAGGAAGGAATGAGCTCTAACCTGGCTCTCACCCACAGCCAGCACGGTGTGGTCCCACTCACTCTGCCCTCACAGCTCCAGGGGCACAGCTGTGCTCCCAGCCCGCCTGCCATCCCACTGCCCCCCACACCAGCTCCAGAACCCCACAGCACCCTGCCACAATCCTCCCGCTGGCAGGAGAACCGGGATCCACATCCACAGCCTGTCCCAAGCACGGGAATGCCTCCAGAGGCAGCGGGAAGGGCATTTGTCTGGGAATGTGCTGCCACTTGCTTGGCGTCATTGCCTCTGGTGAATGCAAACTGAGCCCCAGTTCCCAGAGCCTGGTCCTGCATTCCCACCATTAACCACCACTCATTTCTCCTGGACACCCTTTTGCCCTGAAGCAGTTATTTTTCTCCAGGCTGTTCGGAGGGGTGGGCAGTCCCAGTGCTGTACAGCACAGGCAGGCAGGCCCCTCTGAGCTGGGGTTACTGGTGTCTGTACAGTGATCTGCAATCCAACACCATGGGCTCCAAACTTGAGCCTAATTTAACACAACAGATTTTGTGTTGCAAGGAAAACCCCTGAACACCTGGTGGTTCCAGCACCACTCGGTGCCTGCCCTGGGCACCCCTGAGAGGAGCAGCACAGCTTTTCCAGACACGCACTGGCAAACCGGCCCAAACCAACAACTCTGAGTTCTGGCCCTCACAGACTGAGCAAACATGGGGTGTGCCCAATGCCCTGCTGGATTCCAACACCTGTGGAGCTGTCAGTGGTACATCAGCAGCCAAAGGCAGCCTGTGGACAGCAGAGCTGGCGGTGGCCTCGGGCACAGACAGGGAAGTGGCAAACACAAACCCACGTGTCTGTCCTAGAAACAGGAGCACGTGTGTGCTTGAGAGAGCACAGGGTTTCCTCTCCTTCAGCAGCAGCTTACCCAAATCTCTGGCTGAGCAGGAGCCCTGGCTGCAGGGCTGCTCTCTGCTCAGCCCAGGGGGCCACAGCAGGGCACCCCTGGGTCACCCTGGGTCACCTACCCACCGCCTCCTGCCAGCTCCGGAGCTCTTCTGTGCCTACTACAAGTTCATGCGGCATTAAAGCCTCTAGTAACTACAGTTTCTGATTGTGAACTCTACTAGAAAAGGAACAGAGGTGAAACTAGAGGAAACTGAGAAGACGGAAAAGGCAGGATTTGGCAAGGAATACAGGGGGAGAGCTTTTCACCGCCTTGGGAATGTCCCTCCAGTCACAAGGCACAGTGAAAGGAAACTCCCCGTGCTGGAGCTGGGCACCTGTAACCACATCCCTGGGCTGCGGGTCCCACCTCCAGTTACAGCCCAGACGGCTCCGTGCTCCAGGCTGGTAAACATCCAGTGCCAGTCACACCCCTGGGAGCTCCGAACCTGCACCAGGAGGACCTGTAGCGCTGTCACGGGGTTTAATTGCTTTCCTTTGCTCTAATGCTCTGCTTTCAAGGATATTGTCTGATACAGCTCACTGACTCACCAAGACAAGTGCTTAACAACTTGAAGACATTAATGAAAGCCATCAATTATACCTGACTTCAAATACCATATAGAAGCAATAATCACTTTTGTTTGCTGTATTGAAGTGCTCTAATTTCAATCTTTGCCAATAACAGGGAAAGCGTTAAAATGAAAGTGATTAAATAAAACATTTGCATTTAAAAAGGATGTACAAATAATGACAGTAGTGCTAAGAATGTCAAATAACTACTACACGCTATTGGAGGAAGAGCAGCAAAAGCAACATTTTACTTTTAATACTCTTCCCCAGAATGATGATTATTTTGCTTAATGTGACCTTTTCCACAACATGAAATAAGACATTTCCCTGGAAGTTTCGTCAGGGTACTTCAGTAATAAAGATGCCAAAAGGATGCTAAATGACTCTGACAGGCCATTCAAGCAGCCACCAAAGGCAGAGTCCTGGTTTTCTATGACCACTTCCTGTTCTTCACTGAGAGAGTGAGAGAAGATGGTTAAAGTATTAACCTACACTAACGTAGTTGTATTTTGAGAACTTCCACATACTAAAAGCATGTAACTGCTTGCAGCCACACCTGCCTTTTTCCTTTTTTTTCCAACTTAAGGTAGAGTTTAGGGGCAGAGGACAAGGCAAAGCTACAACCAGAATGGCTGCTCTTCTGCAGGGGTGGTGGAGACACTTCCCAGAGGTTTGTCTTCCAAGGCAGTTCAGTCACTTGATTTCCTCTTCCCACACAGATGCCAAGGCATGGTGTGTTGATCTTCCCTGAGGGAGAGGAAGCTTTTGAATTTAACCTGGTGGCATCTTCTCCTCAACAGAGAACAAGGTGCATTCAGGGCAGCCACACTCACCTTCCTGGTGGTGTCTGAAGTGCACACAACTCCAAATGAAGGGGCTCCTTTTATAAGTGAACCCTCACTTTAAAGCATAAATGAGGAGTAAGGAGAAAGCTTTCAGGAGATGCTGAGTACACATGGTACCAGAAAGGGAAAGAAAAATGTCTGAGGGGTGTAGAAAATACAAACAGTATGATGAAGTAAGTAACAGAAAAAGAGAGAAGAAGTAAGCAAAAAACAGATCAGCCTTGTATGAAAATCATGAAGTCTGAGGGCTTGACTGGTATTCTGTGTCTTTGAAGTCAAATTCTGTGCTAAGAAAATTGATGATGAAAACTTTGGAACAGGAATAAAATTTTTAAAATATGGCCTATGGCTCATCCATGCTAATAAATTATCAGATGCTTGCATAAAGCTTTCTTCCTATGGTATCCCTACTCACATTGCACAATTCCATATTCAAATATGAAATAAAATAGGAAATGAATCCTTTTAAACCATCATACTGATACACTGGGAATTTGTGAAAACACAGCAAATTGCCAAATGACAACTCCACCTGTTATAAAACCACATTAACAGAAAGCTGTAATTATACAAAGCACTTTGCCAGTATTACTTCCTCATGTTCCATGTGCTCTTGCTGTCAGTGATAACTCCTAATCAACAGGAGAAGAAAGATGGGCTTCATGATAATTGTCAGAGTGTTGAGCTTCCCTTGAGGATGCTCAACCAGTTCCTAGTGGAAAATCTTTTGGTCAGAGAATTGTAAAACTATCTGCTAAGAAGAAAAAATGCTGGGTTTTTTTGTTAAAGAAAAGTGGATTATTTAAGCACACAACCCCTCTTGGAGGAAACCCGCCCACTCTGTGCTGCCTGTACTGTTGCTGCTCCAGCCATCCTCAGCAAATCAGAACAGAGGTTTAAATTTTACAGGTACATGGAGGCACAGTAACATGTCACTGCTTTATTGCACGGCTCCTTTGGGTCCTGCTCCCCACTCATACCTAAAAAAGGACTTTGCTGTGCAGCTCACACGCAGCTGTCACTCTGATTGCACCTCAGGGGCTGCAGGTGAAAGGCTGGTGGTGAGCAGGACCCGTGCTGGACACAGAGCTCGTAGCAGGGACACTGGGCACCTGTAATCCCACCAGCACGAGCTGGCAGTGCATCCTCAGCCCATGCTGGGGATGCCAAGAGCTGGATTACAGGGATGCTGACACCCAGGGAGCTGTAAATCAGGATAGACATTTAGATCCTCTCAAAGCAGGCTGTGCAGGGCTGACACTGCCCTCTCAAACTGCACAACTGCGAGCACATCCCTCGCTCTGCACATTTCCCAGGTGTTTGTCCCATGGGAGAAAAAGCAGCATGAAGCCATTTAAAGTAACTGAAGAGAATTAAGGGGATACAGCAGATTGTAAATAACCTGGGACATTAAAGCAATGAAACCCCTCCAGAGCAAAAACAGTGCAGTGCCAGGCAGATGGATGCTGTGCCCACCACAGCACTCGGCTCACCGCAAGGTACATGTGAAATTTTGTCAGTGCAAACCAAGGAAGCAAAGGAAGCAAGGAAACAGGGAGGGAGAGAAAGAGGGAGAGGCTGGGATCACAGGTTTGGGTTGTGAAAGGGATCCTTAAAGATCATCTAGCTGAACTCCCCTGCTCATGGCAGGGGCATCAGAGGAGGCTGAAAAGACAGAGTGACCCAGGGGTAGCCTGAACTCCATGTGTATTTACTGCATATACTATGATAAAACCAGATGATGTTTCTATAGCAAGAAAAGCATTAAATGCTTAAGGAAACATGAATGTACCCAAAATGTTCATATTCATGAGATGCACATGTTCATGAAACTTGGAAGAATATTTTTAGACCTAGTACTGCATTAACGTTTTGAATGAAGCAGCAGAAGGAAACAAACCCAGTGCAATCCTTCACTGTTCATGCTTATGCATGAGCTCCCAGGTCACCACTGCAACAGGTAATTAGTGAATGTGGATGGCTGGCAGGAGCAAACCCTTGAGTTATCAGAACCTGCTTCTGGCAATTAGAGAGCAAAAAGAGCAATTTTCCCCTCTTCGCAGAAGTACAGACAGATCAGCACCACCAGTGATTTATGAAAGACTGTCCCATCCAGGCAAACCTGCCTACCACAGGAGTTTTAAGTTGTTCTTCTATGAAATGCTGCTCTCAACTAAAGAGCACTTGCACACACAAGCAAACAGCGTTCACACAAAGCACACCTGAAATGCAAATCAGGTCGCTGCCTCACAGCCCTGCTCACACCCCTACACTGCCTCGAGGGCAGGCAGCATCAGGCTGAAAGTGTAGCATTTAATTAAAGTATGTATCTCCAACTGAAATTTGAAATTGGAAGTGGAAGACATGGGTTAAAGGCACAGCCCAGATCAGGCGCAGTCTATCCAAGCAGGAGTCCTTGTTCAGGACTGAAATCACTCCAGGTCATGCCAGAGAAACAGATTCCTCGAGTGCACGGGAAGGGTCCAGCAAGGAGGGGCAGCCACTGGCAGCTCCGACACACAACGCAAGAGCCAAGTCCCCAAGCTCAGCGACTGTCCCCTTTTCTGTGCCTGGCCTGCCCCAGCACTGCCAGCCCGACTCCAACAGCCGCACACCGGGAGCACAACCACAGACCTTCAGCCCAGCCTTCCAATCCCCCACCCCGCAGCGGAATTGAGCCCAGTGAACCTGCTTTTCTTACTGGGGAAAAGTCAATGTTTCACGGCAAGGCAGAGGCTGGCTAGAGCCCAAACGCGTTCCCTCCAGAGCAGCGAATGATGCACGGCGAGCACACTCCAGGAGCGCCCAGAGCCTGGACTAGCAGCCGGGAACAGCCAGGCAGCGGCCGGGTCTGCCAGCCTGGCCCTCCTGCCCTGGCGGCGCTCTCAGTGCCCGCTCTGTCACCGCACCAGAGCGCCCCGACCCGCAGCGCTCCGAGGGACACGGAGCTGGCACCCCCGGCCCCAGACACGGAGCAGGAACCCCCTGCCAAAACCCACCGAACCCACGGGCGTCACCGCACACCGACCTGCACATGCCCAAGGCCGTAACTACGACAATTACTATGGAATGAGTGTTGTCACAGCCTTCATTTAAGACGAAGGGACACATTTGACTGTACAACTAACTGTGGTGGTAACTGTAGAAGTTTTACTGAACTTGGAGAAAAGATGATCAGCATCCTTCGACCACAGCTGTTGCAACGCGAAAACAAAACAGACTTAGAAGAACACACAAAAAAATCCCTCAGTTACTGTATCTATCTCAGCACTGCGCGTGGGGCTGGCTCAGAGCACAGCCCGTCCTAACAGACGGCAGGGCCGACCCACAGCACGAGCCTGGACCTAAATCTCTGCCAGGTGTGTGCAGTTTTACAACCAGCAAGCCCCTGGAACCGCTCCCCTGGCGCTGCGGGACACGGGGCAGCACCGCTCGGGCCCGGGGGGCTCTGCCACTGCCCGAGGGCTCCCGGGGGGCAGCCCCGGGGCTCGGGAGCCCGGAGACCCTCGGCAACACGTGTGCTCCTGGCCGGGCTCGGCTGTGCCCGCCGCGGCTCCGCGTTCCCCGCACGGCACAGGCACTGCCGGGGTGTGCCCGAGCGGGAATCACCGCGCCCGGGACCCGGGGAGCAGCGCCGGGGCGGGCAGGGCTGGCCGGGGCTGCGCCTTCGCCCCGGGCAGTGCCCGCACCCTCGGGCAGTGTCACCCCACGGCCCCGCCGGCCCGCGCTGTGTCCCCCGCGCCCCCGGCCCTCGCCCGGGCACACGGCCCCGCCACCCGCCCCGAGCCCCGAGCCCCAGCCCCAGCAGCGCCGTCCCGGGGCGGGCAGCGCCGGTGTCCCCGCGCGGGGCAGGGCGGCCCGCGGAGCGCCGCGGTACTTACGTCGTCAAAGAGGGATCCGACGTTGGCGGTGACCAGGAGCACCCCCGCGCCGGCCGCCGCCGCCTTCCCCGCCATG
>JAWWEV010000169.1:35690090-35701966 GCA_035583235.1 Hafferia zeledoni | reverse complement strand
CCACCTTGGCAAAGCCCTCCCAGCCCCTGGAGCCCACCCTGTGCCTGATGCCCACCTTGGCAAAGCCCTGCCAGCCCGTGGAGCCCACTCTGTGCCCGATGCCCATCTTGTCCCCCAGCCCAGAGCACTGAGTGCCATGGCCATGGTACCCTTTCCATGAAGATTTGATACACAACAGGGAGAGTTAATACCATCTTCCCCGTTCTTCCCTTCTGAGTGTGTCAGGACAATGCAGGTACAGCCACACTCTGCCCTGTCCCCTCGTACCTGCGGTGTGTGGTGTTTGCACAGTAACTGTAACACACCTTAGTCACTTTCAAGTCCAGGCAGTTGCACAGAAGTTGCCAAAAGCCCATTGCCAGTTAGGGCTGGGGCTGGTTTTACTCTTGGGCCACACAATTCCTCGCTTACCACGGGGGCTGCCCCCCTGTCCCTGTGAGTCATTTCTCAGTGCCCAGCCCTGCCGTGCTGGGACTGCTGTCACTGCACGGGTGCTCCGAGGCACAGGGATGCTCTGAAGACTTTGTAACCAACTGATGTGGGTGAGGGGGGTGAGGGGAACAAGTGCCTTTTCATCTTTCAAAATATATTTCCGGCCAAGCACTTGCAGGATGAGCACTGAGAGGTTACTGGCACAGGGGGTGCCCACAGTGGGATCTGGAGCTGAACTGTGGGACACAGGCAGTGACAGGTCTGTTCCTGTACCTCCTGGAGCCTCATGTAAGGCCTCTCACTCTGCTGCCTGACTGTGTCTTTCAGGGGAGCTGAGCTCTGCCACTGCACTGCTGTTCCCTGCCAGGTGTTCTCGTGGCAGTCTCAGGGCTACCATCAATTTCTTGTGGGTTCTCAATCTCTAGTTGCCTTTCTAGTGTTGTCACACATATTTCCAAATGAAAGTTACCTGAATTCCTCTAACAATCCAGGCGAAACTGAACCTACAAATGTTTAACATGGTTCTTTCAGTGTTTGTCACTTGCCAAATAAAGATTAGCAGTGAGTTTTGTCTGTATAAACTTCTGCCAAATAAAGTATTATTGTAGAAGTCAAACAACCACCCTCACCTCAAACTGTATTTTTGGCTCCTGTTCTTAATATTTTTGCTGAATAAAAGGGGGTTTTGTATGTTCTTCCACATCTTTGAGTTTCTCATATTAATTCTCTTCCTCCAGTTCTTTCCCTTATGAGGACTGAGGTCCCAGAGAGATCCATCTGGTTTGCTAAAGAACATCCAAATATTTACCTTTTACAGCTCATAAACAGTCCCACCTTGCAAACACTTCTTCAGGAATCCTAAAGCATTGTATAGACTTTGTGTTTGGAGAGTTTCATCCATAAATGAGGTGTAGCTGCTCCTGGAGAAGGGCAAAGGGACTGCTCCTCATGTGGCCTAAGCCCTTCATGAGCAGTGCCAGGTGAGAGGACCGTGCCCAGGAAATCACAGATACTATTCCCAGCACTGTTCACCATCAGGAGCAGGAAGCAATATTCCAAAGAGCAGGAATTGGGAAAGGTGGGATCTGTAGTGCTGGAAAGCTACAACACCATTTCCTCTTCAGCAGAAATATGGCTGGAGTGGTGATTCATTCCAGTGCAGCCACAAACGCAGGGCGTGGGTTTGAGACTCTGCAGGCTGGGGACAACCTGGGCATGTTTGCTCTTTGCTGGAGTTCAGTCTCTGTTGCAACAAATTGTGTGTGTACAAAGGTGTGAAATGGAAGGTTTTATAAATATATGGAACAGATTGGAGAAAGCAGGATATAAACAGCAAACCACTGGTCCCTCTCCTGCGTAACAGCCTCCCAGAGCCCAGTAACCACCTGGGAGCTGCACAGCTTGTGGAGGGTAAAAGGGAATGTTGAGGGCTGTCAGCTGGTTCTGCTGGGAAAGGCAGACAAAGAAGGGTTTTAGGGTTTGTTAAGAAATTCTCAGCTCTGCTCTGTTCTATCAATTTCTCATTTTCATATAAAATAGTAAGAAAAACCCACAAAGACCACCGTGTCATGGGATTAGTGTGGAAAAAAGTCATAGGAGAAAGCAGAGCTTGTTGAATGTGAATATATCCACACCACAGGTATTGCAATATCTATATCCTGTTTTCAAAAAGTTGGATTTATTGTATTGCCAATTTACACCTGGTAGAACAGCCAGTTCCCTAAAGTCAAAACAAAAAACCTGAAAAACCATTGTGGGACTTCGAGCTGCATGGTGGCACATGAGGGAATTAAGGGCTTAAGCTGAGCAATTTGCTAATGAAAAAAATTTAAACCCTCTTCCCAGAAGGCCAGCAATTTTCATGGTAAGAAGAATTACCCATCCTCTGGCCATTTAAAATTATTGTGTTGGTTTTGTATGTCTGCAGAGGACTGTCAGGATTCCTCACCTTTAGGCACAGCTCTCCCTGGGTGTCTGTACTCACAACTGGGGCAACTGGGGTGGGAGGGTCTGGTGCCAACGGGGGGTCCCACCACCCCAGAGGGTCTGGAGCCCAGGGAGGGTCCCACCACCCCAGAGGGTCTGGAGCCAAGGAGGTTCCCACCAACCCAGAGATCCCCCAAGCAGGGACAGGGGGCGTCAGGTCCCTGTGGGCGCTGCTCCAGGGCACTGGGACATGGTTTGGTGGCAGCAGCAGCTGGTGAGGGACCTGAGGGTCTGCCCCAGCCCCTTCCCAAGGCTTTCACATGGTCATTACAAGGAAATTGCAACTTTTTCAGTTTCATAGGCAAACCATTCACACATGGATCTCACACACAGAGGTAACTCATTTATAATTTAAGCAACTTAGAGTTCCTCAGAATTTGATTTCTTTTACACAAGAACTCTGATGTAATTTGGGTGTGTGTCTGTGTGATTAGACCAGTCCTGCCTTCTCTATAGGGTTCCTAACCCGGCTTAATGAATCCTGTTCTTTTTCTGTGCCCAGATTTTTCTAGAAATTTGGTTTTCTTAAAATCTGTTAAGCAAACCTCAGCCCCTGAGTGGTAAAGCACGCCGGTGGGACATGGAGGTGAGGACACAGTGGCAGGCTGGGTGCTCTCCCTGTGTCTGGAACTGGGCTGGAGCAGGGCCAGGCACCGGGATGTGCTTCCCCGCAGCTCCCAGGAGAGCCACAGGGGCTGGGCCCCCCCAGCAGGGAGCTGGCAAAGCACCAGCTATTCCTCCTGAGTCTGGTCTTCTCCATCCCTTCAAGAACTGCTCATATATAAAATAAATAAAAATATAAATATCCTGGTGTAGTTAGAAATGGGGATTGTATTTGCTCTATACCCTGTAGGTCAGACATCCACTGGCACTTACACCCTTTTCACTCCATCCTGGGGCGGACAGAGAGAAGGCCCTGAGGAACAGAACTTTGAAACTGAATTACACAAGGAGTAACAGTGTCAATATCATTGCAGCAGAAAGGCTGTTACCTAATCACCCAACATTAAAGAAATAGATTAACATGGTATCTGTTCTCCCAGGACCATAGGTATTTTTATGGCATATGGCATTATAATAAAAATTCCCCAGACTTCAGCTTAATCTAGAAAACTCATTTAATAGATTCAATACACTATGGAATTCTATATAGAAATATCATTGTTAAATGTGTACCAAATTTCTCTGCCTTCTTTGCCCAATCATTTTTGTTTTGTAGCACATTTTACAGTGTAGAAAAGGTAGAAAGAAGACTCAGAACTGATGCAGGCTTTAAAGATTAACGACCTGTGTGCTTTACTATGTGGGAAGATGGGAGAGAAAGTGCCATAATTTATACATTGCTTTACTGTGAAAGATGAGCTCAACATGAACAGAAAATCAGGACTAAACTGTAACCTCGTGAGGTTTTGGATCCTCAGTCGAACTTGTGTTACAAAAGAAAACATCTCACCTGAGCTACAGCAGCACAACTTTGCTGAGCCTGAAACCATCAGGCTGTGGGGAATTCCAGCTGAGCTGAGTTCCATGGCAAGTCTGAGCAGGGTGCAGGGGCATGGCCCATCCATCCCTCACACTGCAGCGTTTGGGGAGCCCCTGCCAAGCCAAGCCCCGATGTCCAGGCTCCTTCCCAAGCCCTGCACTGCCCAGAGCCTGCACAGCAGCAGCTCAGGGCATGTGGGGTGCAGGTCATGGGCAGTAGCTTTGCTCCTCTGGAACACAGAAGGTAACGTGTGTGAAGCTTTAACTTAACAGCAGAAGGCAGAACTGTGAGCACCATCTTGAGATTCCTGTAGAAATTCCTACAGGATCTGAGGCTCATCAAGATTCTCAGTGTCTTTCTGCAGGAGCTGCAGCTCCAAAGTGGAGCCTTGCTCACTTGGGTGCTGTCATATCCCACATGGATGTTAAAATGCTGCACACCACAGGAAAAAGCCTCATAACATGTGTGATTTCTGCACCAGAAATCAAAGTGACAGCAGTCAGACCCTCATGAACTGCAGTAAAGCATCCCTGGGGAGCCAGTCTTGAAATGATGGTGGCCAAACCTCTTGAAATGATCCTTTGATTCCTCTGGTTTTGAAACTAGTGATGGAAACTTCCTTTTCAGGAGTCCAGCTTAAGGGCCCTGTGTTTAGTGGGATTCAGTTTACCAGAGGTGTTTGTGTTTGTATCAGGAATGTTTTCAGGCCATACCTCAAAGCATTGGGATTATAAGTGTAATGAATTCATGTTCTGAAGGGTTTTTGGGCAGAATCCTTGTTTTCAAGCAACATATGGAAGCAATAGCTTCAAAACAGCATTTAAAATGCAGATAAACAACAGGGCGCTGTATGGAGTGCCTTGTGGATCTGTCGCTCCCTTGGACACCACTTGTGTTTAAAAATAAGCTGTTTGGTTTCTGTAGCACTCGTGAAAGTAAAGAACCTTGTCATTCCAGAGGACATGGCTCCCCATGCTGAGCAGGGAAGGAGGTCGGTCCAGCAGGCACTGGGGAAGTCAGAGGGGAGGAAGAGGGAGTTGAAGGCTGAGGCTCCTCCTTCCCGACTGAGTAATGGAAAAACGATGTCAGAATTCCAGCATCTGAATAAATATGTGCCCTATGACCTTAATCCCCCTGGAACCAAAAACATCCAGAGTCAGATAAAAATAGTAAACCCTTTACATTGGTGAGGGAGAACAACACTGCTTGCAGCTAATTAGCTAAATCCTGTTAATAGCAGGCAGGGGCTCGGCAGCTCTGAGAAGGTCTTTGGGAGGCGGCTGAGCCAAACACGGAGCCGAGGATGAAATGGAGGGTAGAGCTGAGGATCAAGCTGAGGGTGAAACCAAGGACAAGGCTGAGGAAGAAGCAGAGGATGAAGGCAAGGACAGACATATATGTGGCACACGTGGGGCTCACATATGTTGAACAAAAAAGTAGAGAATTACCGTGATCCTGACAGCAAATGTCAATGGACTGTTTGGGTTCAGTTGGGCCACTTTATTTAAAGTGCTACAGCTTCACAGTGAGCCAAAGATGAACTGTTTATTCAGCCCATGACGGAGACAATGCATTGCGCCAACCAACATTCACAGCTGTTTGCTCTAGTCCTGAATGCCCGTGTCATTGGTCAGCCTGGGGTTTTCCTTTATGATTCCCTTTGTGCAAACATTCACTCCAGGTGAGGGTTGTATTCACCCTACACCTGCACACGTATACAGCCAGGAGTTCTGTGTCAGGTCAGTCTTGTACTTAATATTTGAGATTTTCCAGCCAGAGAATAACTCACCAGTGGATCTCAATGGCTGCCAGCCTTCACTGGAGAGAGCTCTGGAGCTGATCCAAATGTGGAATGTTTGCTTTCCATGCAGTGATTGATCTGGTCACTCACAGCACTGCACACAGCTCCCCCAGCTCCCTCCCCACGTTTGAGGGGCTGTGGCTTTCCCAGCTGTGGTCCCTCTGAGCTGTGGCTTTCCCAGCTGTGGTCACTCTGAGCTGTGGCTTTCCCAGCTGTGGTCCCTCTGAGCTGTGGCTTTCCCAGCTGTGGTCACTCTGAGCTGTGGCTTTCCTGGCTGTGGTCACTCTGAGTGGTGGCTTTCCTGGCTGTGGTCACTCTGAGCAGTGGCTTTCCCGGCCAGCTGTGGTCACTCTGAGCCATGGCTTTCCTGGCTGTGGTCACTCTGAGCGGTGGCTTTACTGGCTGTGGTCACTCTGAGCGGTGGCTTTCCTGGCTGTTGTCACTCTGAGTGGTGGCTTTCCTGGCTGTGGTCACTCTGAGCCACACCCCAGGAGGATCCTGGCTGTCCCCCATGTGCCGGCGCTGCTGCCATGGCACACTCGAGCCGGGCACAGACTCCAGCCCATGGGGGTCCCACAGCATCATCCAACGCAGCTCCACCATCTCCAGTTAGGAGGTCTGGGGGCAGAGGAGCCCCTGAAAGCACCCTCAGCATCTTCACCTACTGAGCACAGCAGAGGGGTTTGCCAGACATGTTCTACCCTGGCAGTCTGGGCTGGAATTTTAGCCAAAGTGTTTCCACATTAATGTTCCAGGATGAGAAATGAGTTTCTCAGCGATTTTACATCACGTCTCTGCACACCCACTGCAGATTCTTGTTTCTGGGGTGATCTCACAGGCCATTAGCACGATTGGCTGTTTCAAGGGAAAGGCCCCTGTGCTCTGGAAGGTCAGGAGTGTCTGTGCTCTGCCAATGCAGCTGAGTCCTGCCTGGAGCTCCTGGCCAGAGCTGAGGCAGCAGCCCTGGGCAAGGCACTACACTGGCACAGTATTGCCCCTGGTCCTGCCCATGGCACCTGGTCTGTTCCATCCCATTTTCCAGCCACAAAAAGGATGGCACGTGCTGTGTGCTGTATGATCTGTATTGCTTTGCACCTGTGAGGCAAGGGCTGAGGAATGGACCCCACAGCCCTCGGGGTGCCCAGGGGGAGTGGCACTTTTGGCAAGCGCCAAGTTCCCTGAGCAAATGGTACTTTTGCCGTGCTGTGTCCGTGGGGGTCCACACCACTGACCAGAAGCAGTAACTCCATGTCAACTCAGTGCCACGGAGCTGGTACCCTTGGTTTGTTTGGGTTTTAATGCCAAATTCAAAAGCATCACTTACCTCTGGGGCTCAAACCAAGAAACATGTATTTGACAGGTGTTTTATATAGTGCACTTCTTACAGCCCGAAGTGGCTGATGGGCTGGGAGTTCCCAGACTGGGGAGGTTCCCCAGCTTTCTGCATTTCACACCATTGCCGAGGGCAGTGCTGCATCCACACCGTGGAACACCCACACAAGGGCACGGGTAATTTCCTGTCACTCAGCTGTAAAAGCTGAGGAACTCTTCCCCTTAGAGCAGTGTGAAATGGAGCTGTTAACGGCAGCAGCTTGGCAGGCTGGCAGAGCCAGGGCCGTGGCACACAGTGCCTGGCTGCAAGGAGCCCTGTCCTGGGCAGGGCAGTGCCCAGCAGTGCCTGGGGACAGCAACACACCCCAGGGCTCCTGCTGGGGCTGCTTTGCCAGACCAGCACCAGGACACAGCTGCACTGGGTGGCACGGGGGCTGTGGGGCACCCAGCACCACCTGTACATCCACAGGGGGAGGCTGTGGCAATTTTAATGGGTCCTGCCCTGGTCTCACAGCTCACACGAGCAAAGGAAGGTATGCAGGAAACTGAAGAACTTGGATCAGAGGATCTAGACACAAACCCAGGTTATCAGAGGGGGGCTCTTTCACCTGAGTGGTCTGACAAACCCTGACAGCCACAGCCTCAGTGGGCTCAGGCCAAGGGTGATACCCCCCTGCAGCTGGAGGGCAGCAACCCCACCCATGCCCCTGTCTGCTGGGAACACCCTGCTTTCCTGCCTTAAGGTGGGTGAACATATTGAAATATTATTTAAAACTGTACTGTATGTTGGTTTGGGGGTTTTCCCCTTGTGTTTCCCTGGCAGATAGACAAACTCAGGCCAAAGTTAACCCCCCCCCCCAAACTGATGTGAAATTAGTTAATTTGGGCTAAGGCATTGACTGTCAGGAGCTGTGGAGGCTTTTGCTGCCTTTGGCCACAGAAATGAACCTCTGGGCCCCTTGGCCCATCCCTGGCAGCTCTGGACCATGGGCAGCACAACCCCAACATCTGCAGACTGCAATCCTCACTACTGACTTGTCCCTTGGCACCGTTCCGTGTCTCTGTCACTCATGTCTCTTCTGTCCCTTGCTGGCACCTTGCTGGCATTCATGAGGATGAGGAGGAGCACAGTGGTGTTACCCCTGCCCAGGGCTCCACAATAATCTGCTCTTCAGGTGCGCTGGGAGGTTTCTGTGGCTCACAGCAATTTTAGCACTGCTTTATCTCTGTCCTACTTTGCCTTTGTTGTTTTGCATGAAGAGCATAACTTGGACAGCAAGGAAAGGTCACCCCATGCCTCTTGGTTCTGTGCATTAAGAGCAACACCTGAGCAGTCAGACCTGCATTCAGACGTCTCTCTTGCCCTCTCTCTGCTCTGGACCCAACAGTGCAGGGGCTCTCAGGGTCATTCAGAGTAAGCAGAGACATGGCTCTGGAGTGTTTCCAGTGCTTCTCGACTCCTGGTACACACTTTTCTCTCAGGATTAGCACTGGCACAGCACCTCCCATTGGTGCTGAGCTGCCCCATATTTGCTGCCCTGCAGTGAGCACCAGGGGCACTGAGGGAAAGCAGCAGGGGGCAGGGAGGGCAGAAAAGCAGAGACACATCTTGTTCTAAGCCAGGAATGTTTCTCTGGGTCCATTGCAAACCAGACCAAGACCCCTTCAGCCTTGGTATGTCCCTGGCTGACCCAGGAGCATGTCACCCTTCTGCTGCAGGAGGTGCATCAGCTTTACTCACTTCCCAGCTCTAGCAGTTCACCCAGTGGTTCCCTGATGCTTCACATGCCTGTTATGACCCTCACCCAGGGACCAGCTGCGGTTTTCCTGCCTGCTCTGCCTTTACTTTGTGTTGTCCTTTTCTTCCCCCTCTCTCCACACCCATCTGAGCAGTCTCTGCTGTCTGTTTGTTCTCAGCTGGTGCCCCAGAGCTGCTCCCTCATCAGCACCTGAACTGACTCGGGTGCCAGGCAGTGCTCCGTGTCTCCCACCCATGAGAGGAGCTGTGGGGAAGCCTTTGGGACTTTCAGGGTGGCAGCAGTTGAAGCGTTGGTACCAGTGAGCAACATCTCCCTTTGCATCGTGATGTTGGGCTCCCCCCGAGCTGAACTGAACCCAACCCCAGTGCCACAGCAAAGTGTTCACATTTTAGCAAGGAAGCATGACAGCTCAGAATTCCCATGCCATGGCAGCTCCTGCCCAGCTACACAGTCCAGATCAGGTGCAGTGCTTCCATTTGGGACTTCCCATATGGATATATTGGGAATGAGGCAAAGCAAAGCAAAAGCATCTCATACTGAGCACCAGCTCCTCTACCACTGACTTTTCTCCCTCTGTCTCTCCCACTCTGGAGCAGGTTTATGCTGAACTTTTCCCCAGCAAGAGACAAAGTGCCTGGGAATCAGCTGTCACTAGGACAGGTCCTGAAGCAAAGCCTGCATTGAGACTCCCAAATCCAGCCTGGCCAAGCCCTGCAGGGAATGCTCAGCACAGCTCTTTGGTGGGGTGGCACTGCAGCAGCAGCTCCCTGCCAACAGGACTTTCCACCTCAGACTGCTTCAGAGACTGCAACAGCAATAAAACTGACACACATAAACCCTGGTAAATGGCTTTTGGAAGTTTATTCATCCCCTAAAGTAGGAGCAGAGCACATCACTTGCTCACAAAATGCCTGGAGGAGAGTGTGGACAGCAGAGCAGATCCCTCCAGCCCTGATGGCTCCCAGGGCTCAGAGGGAGAGGCTGCCCAGAGAGGGGCTGGCAGGGCCAGGCATGCAGGCACAGCTCTTCCCTTCCCTCTGCTCTGAGACATGAAAGCAGGAAACTAGGAACAAGAACTGGAGCAACTCCAAGGTAGTGTTATTTTCAGTGAATATTTCCTTACTGCTCCCTGCTCTCCAGAAGCCATCCACAAAGACACCTCACCACCAGTTTATTTGCAGAGCTGTATTTCAATTCCTTTATGAACTCTTATCACTTACTACCTCTCTTGTAGCTGAAGTTGTTTGCTTTTTTAAAGAAACAGCCATACTTTTCTTTTTCAGTAGCTGTCAAGAGACAGGTTAACCAGATGAAATATGTTCTTGTGATCCTGTTTCTACTTTTGCCAAGAAAGCTTGTAGATGAAAGTTAATCTGAGAGTAATATCCAATGCTTCCCCCCATGTGAAAAGTCTACAAGACATGGTCTTTGCAGGCTAAGTGGTGAGCCAGCATCAGCCTTCAACAGGGAGTAACTGTACTTCCCACATTACTGATGAGTGCCACGTAGAAATATAGGAATGGACAAGACCTGGATGCAGTTAAGTGCAAAATGCCTTTTTCTAAATTCAGCCTTCAATAGAAAAGCTGTTATAGGGACACAATTCCCATAATTGTAAATACAGACAATTATTCAGCAGTAACTTTTCCCTGACCTGTCCCCCCTGGCTCCCATGGGATTGCTCAGGTGTGCTGGGCTCCAGCCTGGCATGGCCAAGGTGCCTCTGCTTCCCTTCCCAGGCAGAGAACGGGCCTGCAGGGGATGGTCACTCAGGCCCACCAGGAGTGCTTGGCTTGGGAAAGCTCAGCACCCACAATGCTCTGGGGGCTCATCTGACCCTGGGAACTGAGGAATAAACAACAGGTGAGCATCTGCTCCCTTTTCTCCCACATGTGTGACTTTTTAGCCTTGTTTTTACTAACTTGGTTTTCTTCTTTCAGAAGCTGTGTGAAACCAAGGAAAAGGTGTGAGCTGGAGACCACCTACTGGCTCCCATTCTGCCCTTATGTAAGCCTGTTAAAAACAGTAATAGCCCCATTACAGGGAATAGATTTGTAGCAGGATAGAAACAGTGTGAGCAGCAAGAGACTTGGCTGCTTTGGGTACAGATTCATGAAAGTCATTTCAAGGCTCTCTGGGAGCATAATTAGAAACATAAAGTCCTGGGATGTCGTCCTTCCTTTTTAATCCAAAACTACTTTTAAGAGCTGCTGGCAGCTTGAAAAATGGTTATTAAAAGAGAAACAACTCAGCCAGTTTGAGGGACAATGCAGTCTGTGAAGTTTCTCTGCAAAATGTTGGGTTTGGAAAAAGATCAGCTTAATCAATAGGGAATGGGGTACAGACTGACTCAGGAACACAAAGGGATGTCAGAAGAGTGAAAGGAAAGTAGCTCTTTAATCTCTCACATATTGCTTCCATTCAAGGTGAAAGATTCCTTTGGTTTTTGGAGCAATGTTCCTTGCAGAATGTTCAGATGGAGGGAGGCTTTGAAAGCTCCCAGGACCCCCTAAACACCCTGGCAGTACCTAAGGGTACATGAGAGAGCCTGGCAAGGGTTTATTCCCATTACACTGGGGATGGCAAATCAAGCACAGAGAGGACACATTAATTCATGCAAGATGTCATTTTCAAAGGCTTCTCTGCCGTGTTAAATAATATCTCCCTTTGAGCAGAGCAACAGGGAAGGACAAAGAGCAGCTACTGACTGTGTGTTTAGTTGCTGAAGGGTGATCAGACAGCAGAGCAATGAACACACCAAAAGCTGGAAAAGGCAGCTAAGATTGGTGGGTTTCCTTGTCTGAAAGACAAGTTTCCCTTCCCCTTCTGCTGCAGAGCTTGCACAGTGATTTATAGGTGGACTTAACCTCCTTTTGGTGCTTGCTTCAGGGGCAACACACATCTTCTCTGCTTCCTGTCTTAGAAAGGTTATGTTGATGTTTTAGAGAAAATCACAGAATCCCAGAATGGTTTGGGATAGGAGGGACCTTAAAGTTCATCTCCTTCCACCCCCTGCCATGGGCAGGGACACCTCTCACCAGCCCAGGGTGCTCCAAGCCCTGTCCAACCTGGCCTTGGACAC
>JAWWEV010000169.1:35638978-35680871 GCA_035583235.1 Hafferia zeledoni | reverse complement strand
CACACAGCCCAGTGCCACACAGCCCAATGCCACACACAGCCCCATGCCACACACAGCCCAGTGCCACACACAGCCCAGTGCCACACACAGCCCAATGCCACACAGCCCAGTGCCACACACAGCCCAATGCCACACACAGCCCAATGCCACACAGCCCAGTGCCACACACAGCCCCGTGCCACACACAGCTCAATGCCACACAGCCCAGTGCCACACAGCCCAGTGCCACACACAGCCCAGTGCCACACAGCCCAGTGCTACACACAGCCCAGCCTGTGGCAGGTGGCTGAGGCCATGCAGCTGCTGTGGCCTGAGGGGAGTCCCAGGGTAGCTGTGCTTGTGGGGCTGGAGGGACAGAGAGACTCCATCAGCCACCCCCACCAGAAAAACAACCCCCCGGCCTTTCTTCCCAGGGTTGACAGGTTGGTTTGCAGAACACAACCAATTTCCTGAAGAACTCAAAAAAGAAGACTGACAGTTGACATTAAAATCTAATGAAGTTAGAAAAGCAAAGGGATGGATAGTTTAACAAGGAGCCATTTCTGGTGGTTACTAGATAAGATTTAAAAAAATTGTTTCATCCTGACTTGACCTAAATGGAGTGGAAAATTACCATGACTACATTTATCTGAAATCATAGTGTGTTCTGATTAGACCATGATAAAAAGGATGGTATAAATTGATCCAAAGATAAGGAAAGGGCAGGGAAAATGAGATTAAGAAAAGCAGCAGACACTAAAAAGGCAGGATAATACAGCAAGTCTCTGAAGCTCTAATAAAAATAGCTGTAGGAACTGGAACATAAATAGTTCAGTGCCTCACTCTGCTCGTTGGGATGTGGCCTGGCTGTGATACTGGGGAGTCCAAGTCATCACCTCATTAATCCCAAACCCTTCTGCAGGCTGCCAAATGAGAAGCAGGTCTAGACCAGGCGGTTCCCTCCCCAGGGACTGAGCCTGGGCTGGAGGGCGCTCTCTGTCTGTCTGTGTGTCTGTCTGTCTGTCTGTCTGTCTGGGGCAATGTCTATTCATTTGTAGTGGTGTCCAGCTGTCTGTCCAGAGTGGTGTCCATGGTCCCTCCAGCTGTGCTCCCCTCAGTGGCATCTCCTGCCTCCCTCCTCAGTGGAGCCTGCAGCTGGTTAATGGGCCTCAGTCCCCAGCAAATTACATGGAAATTGGGCAAAAGGCTGGAAAACTAGTACAGTGAATCTGGCAAAGAAACCAAGCCAAAGAGAGCCTTTGGCTGAACCTCCCTTCCTGGAGAGACAGCACTTGCCTCTGGCAGAAACCTTGACAGTCATGGAAGCAAATTTATCTCTAACAAAAAACGTGTTTCCATTTCCTCGAAACAAGTGAAAAAAAGTGAAACAACCCAATATTTGTATTCTGCCCCCACGTGGCTGTGTAACCAGCCGTGTGGGGACTCGTTGTGTGCAGCACCACCACAATCCCCATCAGGGAGGAAACCACCAGCCCCAAGGCCACAGGAGACTGGGGGAATGTGCACGGAGCCTGTGCTGGAGCTGGAGGGGCTGGGGCCAACGGGTGGGGGCAGTGCCTGGCCCTCAGCCCACCACAGGGGGCCCTGAGAGACCCCCGAGATTCACCATGGGGGGCTCTGCCCTCCACATCAGCACCTGGGGTCCCACTGTGGGCACACAAGTGAGCCGAAATCAGCTGTGTGCTCCATGGAACAGCTGCCCCCAGGACCCCAGGGGCCCAACCAGCCCAGGAACGGGGCATTGAGCCTGGCAAGAAGGTGCCCTGGGACCACTTCTCTCACAGAACATCCCTGGCAGTGCAGGAACACTGCTGCTCATTATCCATGCATCAGGAATGGACGAAGGGCTGGCACCACCTTCCTTTTTAGCTGTTTTTTCCTCTTCAGCCTCATGGCTGGAACATCCAGCCTCTCTAGCAGGAAAGCAGTTTATTTACCTAATCCCTGATGATTGTGATCTCAATCAGTTTTCTTGGAGTGCAGGACTGAAATCCCCAGTGTCCTGTGGCCACGTGCCCCTCCAGTATGGGAATCTCTCAGGCCTTCCGTGGGTGGCCAAGCATGGCTGGTTCACTTAGATAAGGCTCAACAAAAAGCCTGTTTGGAAAACTGTCTCTCTTTCCATTTGATGTAAACTTCCTTTTCCACTCTCTGTTTATGTTAACCTAGACCTGTGTAAATCTTCCAGCAGAGATTTCCTTCAAGGAGAAAGTCAAGGCATGGAGTAAGAGGAAGCTCCATTCCCACGGTGCTGTTCAGATGGTGTCAGCAGAGAGGCTGCTGGTGTCCCCTCTGTGGCCCTGTGCTGGCTCTGGCATCACAGGCAGACACTTTCCTACAGGACTCTGGGAACGACTTGGGGCCTTTCTTCTGTGTGAGAAGCATCCTGGTATCCACATCTGTCCTTGCTGTCCTTGCCAGTGCCACAGGGCCACGATGACATTATAGTTCTTGCACTGGAGAACTTTCTGCAATGTCATTAACAGTCACAGATAATTTAATTTCCTTAGATTTGTTTTAATTAATGTCCAGCTCCTCAGCTGTTCTACAGGGCATCCATGCTTTCCTCTCTCCAGATGTGAATATTCTGTTCTTGAAAGCAGGATGGCCCCAGCTGCTGGGGAGGGATGGTGGGGGGTCAGAGGGCAGTGTCAGAGCTGGGATAGCAGCCCTGAGCCATTGGCAGCTTTGTCCTGCCTTGTTCTTCTCTGAGAGCCTCAGCAAAAGGGTTGGAAATGATGTCTTGAGTGCTGAGCAATGTTCCTGGGGACTGACCAGCCCTCTGCTTCCAGAGCCCGCTGGGATTCTATTTTTTCTGGATTTAGGAGGATAGAGTACGAGTGTTCACTTACTTTATACACAGGTGTCAACCGAGCAAACAAAGCAGGCGTTTTGTGTTACTGTAGGAAAAAATTTGTCTTTGCTGATCAGCAGCAGAAAGAAACCTGGGAAGATGGCAATAAAGCTGGGTCTGGGCCCTAAGTTTAGTGTGGTAGAAAAGAGCTCTCTGCCTTCCTGGGAGATGATCCCAAGCAGTCAGAGGGTGCCCAGCTCCCTTCAGCTTGGCAAAGGAATCAGTCCTTGTTGAGGGAGCTCAGTCTCTTGGGAGTTGGTGGATCCAAGATGATAGAGATGGCAAAAACAACATTCAGCTACTCTCTAGTCTCATCTATACTGAAGTCTATTTTCATTCATGTGAATCTGCCATTGCTGCCATGGTGACCAGCTTAGAAATTAATTATATAAAGACATTAACAACATATTTAAATAGGAACGTTCAACCCACAGTTCTGACAAAAAAGATCCACATATTCCTTGATTGCACCCCTCCTACCTTCCCCTTGAGTCCTTTGATACTGTGACTCCCCTCATTCCTTCCTTACCTGTGTGATGATGTTGACAATTGTAACTAGTCTTCTGCTTCTTTTTTTAAATTTTGACTTATATAAACCAGATATTCTTTAAATAATACCAGTTCTGCCCCAAACCCATATTGCTGTGAGCACCAACACCGTCCTCATGTAGCATGTGAGATTTGGGGTTTGAGTTATTGGCTTCAGACAAAGGAGGCCCAGGCAGGTGCCCAGCAGAGCATGGGATTGCTGTGACATGCTCTGGCTCCTACCTGTGTTTCCCTGGGGGTTTCCATGGCAGACAGGCAAGTGTCAACAAATGGACCGTTGGAACCACAGTGCTGGTCATGGCTGTGGCAGGGAGGGCCCTTTACAGAGCCTGCCTTGCCCCCCAGCCCTATGGCCAACCCCTTTACAGAGGGAAGGCAGCAGTTCAGCCTTGATTTTTCTCTTGTGACTTCTCTAAGTAATGGGGCTCTTCAGCCCCTGGGGAGTCACCTCCACACCTGCTGTGACTGAGCAGCTCTGTTGCTTTCCCTTCCCTCCCCTCCTGAGGTTTTCATCTGTGTCTCACGGTACTTTCTGTGCCCTCCCATCACTGACAGCCTTTGATGTTGGTGCTGCCATGGAAATTATTTTTATGCTCCTTTCTGCAACTACTTTATCATTGACTCATGCTGTTTCTTTTTTCTGTACTTTTTTATGTATAAACATATATCCACCCTTGCCTCATTCCTTTCTCTTCAGCCATTTGTTCTTCCAGGAGGCAGCCAATGGACAGGGACAAGGGGATAAGCAAGAGGGAAGCAAACTTGCACCTGAGCATTCAAGAATTTGGCTTTTCAGAGCATCCAGTAAAGTGAGTGCAAACCAAAGTATGTGTTGCAGTGAATGTGTGTCTCTTGGCAGGGAATTGTGAGGGAAGGACTCACTCCTGGGATGCAACCCTGAGTGTTCCCACTGTATGAGCTCGTTTGTTTTGGCACTCTCAAGGCTGGTTTACATGTCTCTGCATCCAGCCTCTGCTCTGCTGCTCCAGTATTTTCCCTCAAAGAGAGAACAGGGGAACAAGGCCTAAAAAAACTTTGCAGCAATGCCTTCATTAGTTCTGCTGAAAAGGACACTAAAGCAGAGTGATGTGGGAGATGCCTTCCCCCAGAGTAGCATCAGTGACTGGTGGAACCATGGCTGATGTCTGGGTGCTGTGGCTCTGCCAGAGACAGCCACCCCTGCCCAACCAGCCCTCCCAAAACAGCCCTCCCAAAACAGCCCTGCCCAACCAACCCTCCCCAACCAGCCCTGCCCAACCAGACCTCCCAAAACAGCCCTCCCCAACCAGCCCTGCCCAACCACCCCTGCCCAACCAACCCTCCCAAACCATCCCTCCCCAACCTGTCCTCTCCAACCAGCCCTGCCCAAATGGCCCCCCAACCAGCCCTCGCTGATTTGTTGCTCAGGGACTGATTTTCAGAATTATCAGCCTTTTCGAACAGCAAATAACAAGAGAAGCAAACAAAAACCAGTATCAAGAAGACTCATACTTAGAGAAAGGTGACTTCTCCATGGCTGGAGCTTGCTGGATCAGCTGTGATGGTGCCTGCTGTATTTGACACAGACAGTGCTTTCCAAGAGAGGTGCTAAAACTGCTGGTGGGTAGTGAATTCTCACAGACATTTATTCACAACTACTCCTTTAAAGATTTAATCTGTTCTTCCAGCACAGCCTTCCTGGGAGAGGAACATAATGGATGGAGGGAAAGTGTAAGAAGGTAATGGAGGGTAGAAGAGAGCAGAAAAAATGCAGGTGAAATTAGGACATAATCAGGATTATCAAGAGGATTCACTGGGTTTCTGAAGATCGCCTTTCAGATGATGCCATCCCAGCTGCTGTTCTGTACTTACAAGGGGAAATGTTTCACCTCTCCAATGGCAACATGTCTTGATTAGAAAAACCTCCTTTAATGATCAGCCTGTTCAAGGCCTAATCCTGATTCACTGGACAGTGACTTACATTGCCTGGTGTGGGTGGAGCTGTAGGAAGAGAGGGCTGATGTAGGTGGCAGGAGGAAGCACCAATCTCGTTCCTTTGGAGCAGAGATCCTGTCAGGATGGGCAGCACAGGGTGACCGGCAAGGGCTGAGCACAAGCATCCTTTTGGCTTTTTGGTGAGAATCATCTGAGTCTCCAGGACAGCAAGTATTTAATGGACAGAAAGTCTTGTGTTCAGCAAGCCAAATACATCCTTGCTCTGATTTTGTTGACTTTAGGGAACATATAGAACAGTAAGAAGGCAAAATGGATGTGAAAAACATGAGCACAGGGAAGCATCAAAGGAATAAGACCTATTGACCTGAATAAATAAAAGCTTGTCAAGGTTGGCTCTTGGGCTTCCCAGGGGACAGAGAAGAGGAGATCCCAAGTCCACTGAGGGCTGGGGAGAGAGGGTGTTGTGCTGCTGCAAGGCACAGGGCTGGGACCCTGCTAGGTGTGGGTGCCCCAGGCAGGGCACAGTCCCACCCCAAACCTCCACGGTGGTGGCAAATGGCAGGAACATCTCCCCACCTCCTCTCCCAGTGGTGAGTGCCTTGAGTAGCTGCAAGAGAGGAGCTGCTGTCCATCCCCAGCCATGGCCCCAAGCCCAGGGACTGACAGTGTCAGGAGCTCACTCACCATCAGGAAAACATTGTCCCTGTGTGGAGGGAGCAGAGCAGCTTACACAGCTGACAGAAAACTTCTGGTAAGCCAGGGCAGGGACATTGAGAACAGGTTATGGCAGATGATACCAGACTGCTCGGCTCCATGTCCAAACAAACCAGGGCTGGGGGCAAATCCACGTAGGTAGCTGCAGGGAGTTCAGTGAGCACTGCCCTGGCACTGCCCACGCACATGGGCAGGAGTGGGACCGTGCCCTCCTGCCTCTGTGGCATCCCCAGCTGGTGCCTCTTGCCCTCAGCCAGGGGCTACAAACAGATCTCAAGAGTCTCATTTGCAAACCCTTGCCAAAGATCACACTGATGTGCAAATAGGAGAATGGCAAAATTATACGTGACAGCCAGCCTGCTCCTCCTCTTTGGAAAACTCAGATGTTTTCTTGTCACAAAGATGCTCATTCTTCCTCAACATAAGCATCATAATGAGAATAAAATGGCTCTCTTTCACAAAATGCTGTGTGTTGGTGGTTAAGAAAATTAACATTTTGTAAAGCAAATGAAGGAGAAAAGCATCTCTGAGAAATTCTATGAGCAAAGAAAAGACCGTTTTATTTTTTGAACAAATTAATTTCCCTTTTCTTGGATGTTGATCCAGATGCAAAGCTGTGTCCAGGGGCACTCCAAAGGAAAATGGTTAAGAAAGTGAGTGAGCATCCCCTCTTTGGGTGAGTGAGCCCAGGGACAGGGAATGTTTTGTGATGCCCAAACTGTGCCTTCACACAGCATCACAAAGGCAGATCAACATCCTGTGCTTCTCTGCCCTGTTACTGTTGAACAACCTGGTCCAGTGCAAGGTGTCCCTGCCCATGCCAGGGGGTGGAACGAGGTGTCCTCTAAGGTCCCTTCCCACCAAGCCATTCTGGGAATCTGTGATTCTATGAATCATTAACCCCAGATAAACTGCAGTAATTGTGTGTTATCGCTCACGTCAACAGTCTGACTGATTTTAGTGGGACTGTCAGGATGGTCAAAGGTTGTCAGTGTCAATTTTAGCTTCAGAATAGGAACAGTTAAAAACAAATTATTGCCAGTGTCTCCAGCCAGCTGATGTGCATATTGACAGTATTTTATTTATTTATTTTTAAATTTCAGACTTTGATATTATTTTTAACCACAGGAAGCCTCAAGGAATTTAACTGGACAAAAAATCAAATGTTTTTTGCACCGAAAGAGCAGAGAAATGGCAATGGATCACCAAGAACTTAAAAAACAGACAGCCTGCTTCTTGTGAGGCATCAGTGTCATTTACAGGTAACTTGCAATTTTTTCTCGGTACAGGTACCAAAATTTGGAGATTAATTTCACACTCAGTGTGCTTTCCAAGAAGCCAGAGTGGCCTTTGGAGCCCTGCTCCGTGCTCGGGCACCACAGCTCCAGCCCCACCCAGCACCTGGTTGGCTTTGTCTCCCTCGGGCTCAGGCACATCCCTGGACAGCGAAGGATCCCCCACCAGCAGCACCCACACAGCATCCTCTGAGTGGGGCAGCCCAGGGCGGGGACTCAGGACCAGGGCAGGAGCATCATCACCACCTGGCACTTGTTCAAGCAAATGGCATTTCACCAAAATGTGATGTTCAAGGTGAATACACTGCCATGGGACTTGCTTCTTCCAAGAACATTTCCCATGAGGGATGTTTGATCTGAAGCACTCTCTTTAGAGATAGATGGGAATACCCAAGTGGAAAACCTGACTTTTCAAGGGATTTTGCTGTTGCTGTTTTATTCTATGTGTTTTGGTTTTGTTTTCTTTGAGTTTTTTTTGTTTGTTTTTTATTTTTTTAAAGTAAAATTTCATTTTTATGGAAAAGGAAAGTTTGTGTCACTTCATCAGAAAAGGCAAATCTTAATATTAGTGGTCTCCAAGAAACAGAACGAAACTGCTCTGTTTGGTAAACGTCAGGAGACAAAATTAAATTGGAATTATTGTCCTCTCCTGCTGGAGGTTTTTAGTTTTAAATTGGAAAAGTGCCTATACTGTAGGCCTTGAGAAACAGTAAGGAGTCTCCTATTGAGATAAATGGGAATTACATTTTTTGGCATCAGTTCCTGAGTCGCCCAGTGAGTTCCATTGCATTTTACGGCAAATACTGTTCTTCAGCACAAGCTCTTCCTGTTCCAGACCTTGGAGTTGGGAATGTGCAGATTAAGGCTTTATTTTGACTACAATCTAATGACCTTGTAGAAAAATTGAAAAAATTCCAAGGTGCTGCCACTGGTTTTGCTGGGGACAAGATTAATGTTTGCTGGATTTGCTGTATCCTTTTAACTGCTGCTTTCCTTCTCCTTCCAGTAAATAAATCTGCCTATTAGTTAAACAAACTGACTCTGATAGAAACCAAACACAAGGAATATATTAGCAATAATCCCCTGTTCTTAAAATAGAAAGGCAATAGTGAAGGGAGCCCTTGGGTTCCGCTGGCTGCTGGGCACTGCTCGCTCCAGTGCTCCAGAGCTCCTGGAGGAGACAAACGTGGGCTGAGCCAAACCCCAGGCTCAGAGAAGTGCTGCGGGAGCCTGATGTTACACCGTGTCACCCTCCGTGCTGCACTGCAGGGTGGGACAGTGCCACTGCTGGACAGCTCATGGGCCAAGTCAAGCTCATGGACACAGCAGGAGGAGAGGAGAGTGGGGTGATCTGGCAGATGATCTTGAGCTTGTTCCCCACTCCACATGGCTCTTCCCCTTTCCCTGTGTCTCGGTGTGAGGCGGCGGCAGACACAGAGCAGCTGGCACTGCCACCTGGCCACGGGGGCTGGCATAGAACTAATCACGGAATCACAGACTGGTTTGGGTTGGAAGGGACCCCAAAGCCCCTCCAGTGCCACTCCCTGCCAGGGGCAGGGACACCTCCCACCAGCCCAGGGTGCTCCAAGCCCTGTCCAACTTGGCCTTGGACACTGTTCCTGGTGGATGTTCCTCCATTGCTGTCTTTTCTTAGGAAAATGAAGGGTCTTTTTAAGAAGTGCAGATTATTTGTTGCCTGGAAACAACCAGGAAAACCCGGCTTGCCATGTTTGAAAGTGGCACATGCTCAGCAGCACGAGCTGCTCCTGCGCGATGTCTGTGGCGCGGGCGGTCCGACCCTCCGTGGGGCTCTGTCCCGTGCCCAGGAGAATGCACTGGCCCGGGCCTTGCTGCTGCCTGCAGAGCAACCTGGGCAGCAGCCAGACAGCCCTTTTCATACCCAATTTCAGACAAGCAGAATTCTGTGAATTCTGGGAAGCCTTTGGGAAGCCTTCCTGCCCTCCCTGCACTGGAACAGGCAGCTCAGGGCTGTCTGGGCCCGCAATGCCTCCCCGATATCTACTGCTGGCTCCATTGGATTGCAGTAACAGATGTTTTCCCCTGATTTTTACTGCATGCTTGGGACTGCAGGGTCTTGTTCTGTGACATCCAGAGGACATTTCCTTGACCTTGCTGCATGCTGTGGCTGCTGCCATGGCCAAGGTGCTCCTTCCATCGCCCTCCTCTCTGGGATGCAGCGAGCTGTCTGCAGTCCAGGACTCAGCAGCCTCCCTTCAGCTGCTTGGGCTGAGGGACCATTAATATCCAGTGACCTGACCCTTGAAACTCACAGGGACTCAGAGATGCCTCATCCTACTCCTTTCCCAACATTTAAACTGGATTTGAAGTTCAGAGCTTGACCTCCTGTCACAGTGCTGGGAGCTCAGTTCCCGCTCAGGCGGCTGGTACCTGCTCCGCGTGTCCCGGGGCGCGTGGGGAGTGCAGGGACCCATCTCCCAGGCTGGTTCTGGCCTTTTTTGGAAGCGCCAGGCTGGGCTGGGTGCGGCGCCGCAGCGCTGGGCACTGCGAGGCAGGGCTCCTCCGGCCCACATTCCTTGCTAATTTTAACCAGCTCCCTCGAGCGGGGCCGGCAGAAGTATGGGCTTGATTTATTAGTCTGCTCCTTCTGAAAACTTTGTTCGAGTGTCTTGGGACAGAGGTAAAACCAGACTGGGATTCTCAGCCTGGATCCTGACAGATGTTTATCTGCATCACCGAGTGTTGCAAGGTTTTTTCAGCATCAGCGTTTTCCCCCTGAGGTGTCTGGAGAGCAGGATTCTGGCAGAGCTGTGTGGGGAGGCTGTGGTGGCATGGCTGGATGCTGAGTCTGGCCAAGGCTGGTATCACTCTGCAGACATCTGTGTACCAGCAGTGGCTGGGCAGGCCAAGGCTCAGGGTCCCCATGCCCAGTGGTGGTGCTGACCACCTTCAGACCCCATTGCCCCAGGCTGGGCTGGCAGTGAGCTCACTCGGGGTCCCCATGCCCAGTGGTGATGCCGACCACCTTCCCATGGAGCCCTTCCTGTGCAGCATGTGCTCCTTTGCCATCAGCATCCCCAGGAGCAAACCATCAGGGCTGCTCTGGCAGAGGACCATGATGCCCCCAAACCTGGCAGCTGGGGACAGGAAAGGAACTGCTCATCATCGGGCATGGGCTGGACATTGGCTGGGCAAGGCAGCAGAGCTCAAAGCCCCGATGACAGGATGAGAATGACCAAAAGCCACAGCCCAGGTGATGAAATGGGTGCTGAGCCTGTGGAAGAGCTGACCACAGAAGACAGCCAGCCTCAAGCACTTGCACAGATATTGGAAAGGGGCAGGGGACAAGCCACTCCCTGCGGCAAACAGAACAAATCCAGTGTGCTTAACCTGGGGCAAGAAAAGTTTGGTTTAGGCACAAGGAAACTCATTCCTGGTAAGTTCAGCTGATGTCAGAACTGACTTTCCAGAGACTCTGTAATGTCTGCATCATTGGAGATTCCCAAGAGCATGTTCAGCAAGCGTGTGCCAGGGAAAAGAGGCAGAGCTGGTGCTGGCCTGGAGGGGAAGCACAGTCTGGAACACCCCCCACACTGCACTACCACCTTCCCTGTGACACAGTCATTGCTCAACCCTGTGCCAGCAGCTGGAGCCCCTCAGAGCCCTTAGTGCCATAAAGGGTTATCCCAATGCCAGCAGAGATGGGCATCCTGAAGAGCAAGAACCTCCTCTACCTCGCTGGCTATTGTAGCACTTGGTGCCTCGGTGTAAGATCAAGAGCATGCCAATCTCAGTCTGCATCAGCAGCCAAATCAGCATGAAATCCACGACCCAAGTATTTGTGTAGAAAACATCCCAAAGGGAAACACTAACTGCTTCCTCCCAGCCAGATTCTCGTTTCCCATTTCAATTCTGTGTGTGCACAGACTCACATCTGCTGCCAAAATGGGACTTTGCTCCTGGAGAACAGACAGGAGAGCACTGGTTAGGCTTTTTCTTGCCTTGTTATTAATACAGGAGAAGAGACAGCCTGTGCCACCCTGATTTGTACCCCATGCCGTGGGGAAGGTGGCCAGGGCTCCGTGGCACTCAATGCCAGTGAGTCCAGCTCAGTGCCACAGCAACAACCACCAAACCCCCAAAGGCTGTAGCCTGGAATGAAACAGTTCTGGCCTTGTTACTCACACAGAACTGATGATTTCTCTAAGGTGTTTTGTGCTTAAGGCTGAAAAACTAAGCAATGCCTATGGTTTAAGGGAGTTTTGTTTGTTTGTTTGAGATTTTCCTGTCCAGCTGCCAAATGTTTCTGGCTCAGCCTTCAAACAAATTAACTCTGCTATGACCAACCAATTTAAATAAACACTGGCTGAAGTCTGAGGCATGAGGCAGTGAGGAAAGTGGGACTGGAATTGCTCCAGCTGTAGTTTGCTGGGGTGGTGGAGCACAGCCCAGTGTGAGGAGGGAAGAGGGTGGGAGGTGGAGCAGTGAGTGCCACTGGACCAGCACTGGGCCCAGCACTGCTGCTGGCACTGTCCTGCTGGCAGGTGCCTTGATTCCTGCTGGTGGCTTGCAGTGTTCCTCCAGCTGAGCTCTGCTGTGGGGCCACCCCAAAGCTCTCCTCGGCTTGAGGACCTCCTGCCAGGGCGGTGACTGCTGTGTTCCACCAACAGTGGAGCGAGAGGGGGCTTCTCTCAGCTCACCTGGGCTTGTTGCTGACCCATGTAAGAACCCCCTGGTCTGTACTATTGTCAGCTATAATTGAAGCATGGAAGCTGAAGAACTGAAATGAATAGAAAAGGAAAACCCTGATTAGCCCTCACTGCTATTGGAGTATGGCAGCTGGTTACTCAGGAGCTTGAATTTTGAGGTACACAATTAAGAGTTTGAGCAGGAGTCTAAACCACAGCAGTATGCCAACACCTGGCTCTGGCAAAAACCCCTCTGTAACCTCCCAGGCCACTGCATGACAGCAGCTTTCTGTCCCTTTGTTTTGTCTCTCTCTCCCTTCTTTTGCCACATTGAACTAACTCCAGTGCTGCTCACTCTGCTGCTGCCCTCCACAGCTCCCTCAGTGCCTGGTGGGACTCACCCACCATCAGGACACAGCACTCCTGCTGCCCTCCACAGCTCTCTCAGTGCCTGTTGGGACTCACCCACCATCAGGACACAGCACACGACATCAGTCCCCATCACCTTCTGTGGTTTGTGTTGGTTTTTTCACTTTCCACTAGGGCTCTGCACAGGAGCACCTTTACTCCAGCTCCAGTTCCCCATTCCCTCTGTTAGGCTGTACAGTCATGGTTAATGTCCAACCCCACTGAGTTTATGAGCCATGTGGGCTCCCAGGCAACTCTCCATGCAGGAAATAAGCTCCTGTCACCACCCCATGAAAAATGTCTTTTAATTCTTAAAGTACCCTCAAGTCCAGCTCTAATTAGTGAACTTTTCCAGCCACATTTAATAGTTGTTTTGTTGTTTTTTTGGGGTTGTTGTGTTTTCTTTTTTAAGTAATTTCAGTTTTCTTAAGGAATTTCCATTATTATTAAAGCTTTGTATAGAAATAAGGTTTGTGGAAAAGGCTGGCTGAGGCCCCCCCAGGGCTGCACCCCCTGGCAGGCAGGACACCCAACAGCTCCCATGCCTGGGCACTGGAGCCCAGAACGACCCCGAGCAGCCTCTCAACAGGAGTTATCCCACAAATCACACACCATATGTGTCTTTACATAATTTGCTTTTATCTCATGGTCTGAATCTCCTTAAAACAGGAAAAAGAAGTTGTATCTGGGTAACAGCAGGAGAAGAGGAAAACGGATTTAAGGAGACAAGTTTAGCCTGATGTTCTCATCAGCCCATTAAACTGCTCTTGCAGATCTCAGCAGCATTAGCCTCTGGGACTATACACTGAAATTCCTAATCTTTCTTGATTTCCTACAGCCCTAATGCTTTAATCCACCTTGTTTTCTCCCCCAGATACTTCTCTTCTGATCCCATTGTTGGTTGGTTAAAAGTAGTGGAAAATAATCAAACAGCCAGGGAAGAAGGAAGAGGAACGTCCTGGTGAGAGGTGATTTCAGAAAATAGAATTACATCTGAAAAGAGTTCACACGGTTTACTGAAGCGACAGTCCTGTGAGCTACAGCAGCGGAGAATGGGCTTACTCTTCTCAGTATAAATTGATGCTGTTTCTCCCCAACATGAGTCATCATTTCCCATTATTACCCAGATGGAACAAGGCAACTGTGAAATATAATGCACTATACCCAGACCTTCACTTTTAGGACTTAAATACTGTTGTCAATATAGCTAACTGAGTGCAAACACTTCAAAATATCATTTTCAAAATTAATAGTGGAAATGCTTTTTTCTTTGACAGTGTTTTTGGTCAGTTGAAGCCCCTACAAAGAGTGTGTAGGTGACCAGTGATGGCTGTTTGGCTGTGGAGGAGCAGAGAAGGGACAGTGACATCCAGGGACGAGGGGGCAGACAGGGATGGGGGGCTCTGCCTCGTGTCAGGGGTGGGCTGGGCAGACTGGGTTTGGATCTCTACTTTAAACCCTCACTTTACCTGCCAGCCTGGCAAACACACAGCCACACTGAGTAAACAGCATGGAAAGGATTTCACCACTGTCCCAAAAAGTCTGCAGCTCGAGTGGGATGGGAATCAGGCTCCCCAGGCTATGTTTGAGTTCACCAGACTGTGTCAGTGCTCCAGGCAACTTCCAGGATTTCTTTGGGCCTCTTCCCATTCCTTCCTTTCTCACTGCATTTTTTTCTCTATTTCAGATTTAGATTTCTTAGTTTGGGAATGCTTCAGGGACTGGCACAGTGCTGGGTGCTCCCTGCAGGGCTATGCCATTGCCCAGTGCCAGGTGGGAGCTGCTAGAATGCCACAGCCCCAAGGGATGGTCCTGGCTGGTATCAGCTACCCCCTCCACCACTGCTCTCCACTGATGAAGTTATCTCATGAATTGTCATGTTATTTATGAGCATTGCCCTTTGCTGTTCCTCCCCTGTAGCCCTTCGGGCACAGGTGCCAGTTGGGCACCACACATATCACCCAGCACTTGTGTTCTCCTCTCCAGGTAGAAAAATCAATTAGAGGTTTTCATTGTGCACTAAATGTCAATTGTGCAAACATTACAAACCCAGAAACATCTGTAACTATGGAAACTCTTGAGGCAAGACTCATTTCAAGAATAAATTATGACAAGAGCCTTTTATGGCTGTTGTAAAGAATAAATATGAATTAAAAGAGTTGAATTTCATAGGTGCAAGTTAATTTTATTTTTTTAACCTTTAGTACTACAGCTTCTCAATGTTTATCAATATTGACATAGGGAAAAATGGTATTTTGTCAGTGTTTGCATCCTATAGAGTCAGCATCATTGGATCACTTCAAAATGTTCTGCTAAGACAATCTCCACTGTACTTCAAGGGGGAGAACACTCTTCAGATGACTAATGGCCAGCCCTAAGAGTTTATTGTGGTGTTATTTATGCTTCTTGCTACATTTTACAGTCGCCCAAGAAACATGGAGTTTGTGAAAAGAAAACTCAGTCACAACTTTTTTTGAGTCACTCAGATGTTGTCGGACATGAACACGAGTTCCATCCCCAGCCAGAGATGTGGCGACAAATCTGGGACTTGTTCTTCCCCCCCACTTGCTCCCTGCTCAGCCACCGTGAGAGGCTGGGGGCGAGTTCAGGGTGGGACTCAGCAATTCCCCCACTCTCCTCTCCTTTACACTCTGCACATCGCTGGTGCCTGGAAGGTACATCCTCTGAGGTAAAATTTAGATGCAACTCCCTTCAAAGAGTAAGAAAAGCCTGACTGTGGAAGGATTTGTGGTAACAGCTGAACGCCCCTGACTGGCAATTTAGTGCCCATTCCTTGTTTGTAGCACATAAACCCCTGGCATGGCTTGTCCTCAGCTGTTGGTGTGTGCCCAGAACAGAGTCATGAACATCCTATTTCAGAGCCCCTTGGAGGAGTTTAACACTTTCTGCTCAAATCTGCTGCTGGGAGCTCAGCAGTACCTGCTCTTCATCTAACAAAATCCTCGCAGATAAAACTTGGATGCAGTTCCCTTCAGGAAAAGAAAAGCTTAAGGACCTACAGATTTGGCAATTTTTCCTGTGGACATCGGAGTGTGTGCTGGGGAGGGCAGAGGATGATGCTCTCTTTGCAGGGACATCTCTCAGCATCCTCCCGCCGGCTCCATCCTCTGGCGGGCTGGGACGCTGCTCCCGATTCCCTCCGTGCTGAGGGGTGGAATCAGACCTTCCATCTGGTCAGGGAGATTTCCTGAGTCCCCACTTCCCACGAGATAAAAGCAGCACAAAATACAGCGAGCGCTGGGAGTTTGGGGATAGGGGGCACGGGGGGGGAGCAGGGATGTGGGCAGAGGGAAGGGGCCGGGAGGGAGGGCAGGGCAGCAAGTGCAGCCCCGGCTGGCACGGGCATGTGGGGCCGAGGGGTCCCCGAGCCGGGGGGAGCAGCACGGGCAGTGCCGGGGGGTCTCTGAGCCGGGGGGAGCAGCACGGGCAGTGCCGGGGGGTCCCCGAGGCAGGGGGAGCAGCACGGGCAGTGCCGGGGGGCGCGGGGCTGTCCCGAACCCCTCGCCACGGCTCGGGCGCTGCAGGAGCCGGGCAGGGAGCGCAGCACGGGCTGCTCTGGGCTGGGTTTGTTCTCGGAAACCTCTTCCACCTCCTACGCGAGTCTTTGCAAACCGGGGCTAAACAATGAAGCGACTCAGCCAGTGCAGGCTTTGGTGGTTCGGGCTCAGACTCCCCCTGCCTGCGGAAACACAAATAGTTTCTCCTGGAAAAGCCCATTCCGCCCCCGCTCGCCGCCTGCTTCCAGCAGCTCCGTGATCGGACTGTCCGATGGTACAGGACGGGCAGCGCCGGCCCCTGCACATCCCTGCGCACAGCGGCACTGGGGAGTGGCACAGAACCCACCTCCAGAGGGCAAAGCACCACGGCTTGGACCGTGACAACACTATTGTGATGTTTATGTGATGTTTATTGTGATGACTCACGTTACTGTGAGTGTTTGACCTTGTCCTCCAGGCTTTTAGGAAGTGAAAGACTTGGGACATGGTTCACAAGGAGCAACCTTGCTGTTAACAGTCTGACAAAATATTCTAATGGCTTGAAAACGAATGTGAAAACGGGGTATGTGGGTGTTTCTATAAGAAATGCTCAGCACGATCACAGCGGGAGAGATGGCACACACTGGTGGTGCCAGGAGGCAAGAGGAGGTGTGACAGCACCTGTGCACAGCACAGAGCCCCTGCTTGGCCACAGGACAGAGAGCCGTGCCCTCAGGACCGGTGCTTTGCGATAAAATACAGCATTTTGAAGGCCAGACTGGTAAAACAGTTCTATGGCTTTGTGATCATACGATGTCCTGGTGCACAGAGGGAAGGAGCAGTGCAGTGTTTTCATTGAGTTTTGCCTGTTGTTGTGATGATGGGTCAGGATCAAGCAGGTGTTTGACAGAGCATCCTCAGCAATGCAAACACGTCTCCCACATGTGGCCACAGCCACCCCACAGGCCAGAGCTCTCAGCTCTTCTCACTCATTTGTCCTCCTGTACCCTGCTGCCCTTTTGCCCACTAAGCAGTTTTGCTGTGTTTGCTTGTTTGCTTGCCCATATGACCATGTTATGGGCAGCAGGCAGGGGCACCTCACTCCCACTCTTTTACAGCATTTTTGGGAGGGGATTTCCTTTTTTTTTTCTTTTACCACCAACTCTCTCTTCCCGCTGGGACCTGCAGCTGACGTCAGCCACAGGCGTTGGCTGCAGAGCCACTAAAAGCTGTTTGGAATCCAGGTGCACGCTGTCAAACAGAGCACCCCCTCTCTCCTGCTGACCCTTTCAGAGACCTCAATAGATTTACAGGGAATAGTTTCCTTCTACAATCCCCTGCCACCTCTTTCCCACCACATCACCCACCCAGTATCTGCTTCCTGCTGGCCCCCCACTGGGAGGTAATTGCTTCCTCGCCAGGAGTTACATAAAGGGCTTTATAGCCTCACACACTGTTGAGGGGATCAATATAATAAACTGCAGATTAGAAACAGCGGTCGGATATTTCAGCACTAAGCCTGCTTTTAGCTCCTTCTCTCTGTGTCCTATTATTCTGGCCAAGTGGGTACCAATCCCACGGGCCTCAGCCCCCTCAGACAGGCACCTCCTTTGAGGGCAGAAAAACAAGCCAAAATTTCCAGGTCTTTTTTAAATCTAGGCCTTCCACAGGAGCTGCCATGTACCAGGTTCTCCAATCAAAGCTAGGAAGGCACTTTTCAGAATAAAAGGGATATTTCCATTGTAAACTGCATAAGCATTACAGCTGTCAAAGGTAAAATCTAATTTTACAGTGTTTAACTAAAATCAGACAAGTTAGGGCTGACTGTGTACAGAATGCCTCCAAACAATGCAGAGTCTGTGCAAGCTGGTGGGCAGCCTCAGCAAACTGGTGCTCCTGCCTTGGCTCCTCACTTGCACCCTCCTGTCTCCAGCTGCCCACGCACTCCTATGGCAAACCTGCCCTGGTCACCCTGCAGAGTGAGCCTGAGGGGCAGCCAGAGCACCAGTTACACTTTTCACAAGGTGCTGCTGCCACCCCAACACTGGGGATTTGGTCACACAGAGCAGTGCCAGGCTGGGAGCCCCTGGGGCAGCTCAGCAGCCACGCTGAGCCAGAGGCCATGGGGTCTCTCCTGCTCGTGCCTGTTTTCCCACAGAGGAGCCTCTGTCAGGGGCTGCTGCAGCTCCGAGGCTGTAGCTCCTCCATCCCACTTCAACCCAGCTGCCCTTTGCTTGGCCACCCTTTTGTTGTTTCACTGCATTCCCATCAGCTGCCTCACTCTGGGAGAACTGGAGTAAAACGTCAGCCAAGATTTTTTTCCTCCTTGGCCAGCCAAACTGGACGTGGATCCAAACATCCTGGGCTGATGCCCACGGGAGGGCTCAGCCCTGGCTCCCCACAGAGGTGCAGTGCAGAGGAAATTGTGCTCATTCCTCAAATGCTGGGTTAATCCTGGCTGTCAGCTGCTGCTTTAGCAGCATTTAAATGGCAGGGATTATATTACAGAATAGTTGCTTATCAGAAAGGTCCCAGGCAGCATTTGCTGTCAAAGCTGCTCCTGCAACCAGAGCTCCTTCTGCCGAGGAAAAGGCTGGATTTTAAACAGGGTCAATCACTAGACTAATGAGAGGCCCATAACTCACACCTGCCCCGGGCTGTTCCCCCAGTGAGACCACCTGTTCCACCTCATTACGTGGCTCGTGGCCTTTTGTACACACTTTCCTTGAGAAGGCTGAGAATAGTTGCAGTGGCACTACTAAATATAAAATTACATTAAACTTGCAATATTGAGTATATCCATGAGGACTTCCAAATTAAATTACTCCATATCTAATGCCCATTTCCAGCCTGACTCCCAAGCCTACTTCCCTTAAACCACAAATGAACACAGAGGCACTGGGAAGGGGAACTGAAGAACTAATGGCCCAGCTGCAGAGCTGGAAGAGGAGCCTGGGATTGACATGATCCCAGCCTGCAAGTAGCCAAACCTGTGTCCAAAGGAGGACAACAAAGTTGGAGAAGGTTCTGGAGCACAAGTCTGATGAGGAGCAGCTGAGGGAGCTGGGGGGGTCAGCCTGGAGAAATGGAGGTTCAGGGGGGGCCTTCTCATTGCTTGGAGCAACCTGGTCTAGTGGAAGGTGTCCCTGCCCATGGCAGGGGGTTGGAACCAGATGATCTTTAAGGTCTCTTCCAACCCAACCCCTCTGTGATTTCACAGAACCCCTGGATGGGCAGGTTAAGGCAACCAACCCACTGGGAGCCCTTGCTGTCCCTTGGGTGCTTCCCTTAACACAGGGTGAGCTGTACCAGCATCTCCTGAGCTGCTCTGCTGCCTGGGAAGACCTTTGTGAGACCAGGATTCCACCTTGTTTGCAGTGCACGGTGGTGACTCTAAATGACAGAACCTTGAAAAATAAACTTGGAATGCTGCTCCAATGGTATTTTAAAACATAATAAATTTCCAAATAGAAGACTTGGCAGAGAGAAGATAAAAAGGGATTTTTTTTCGCACTTAACATTGCAGCCAATTTAAATTAGGTAGCTGAATATCTATAAATTGTCTAATTAGGTCAACTTTCATTGCAACCTCATCCTGAAATACCCTAGCAATAAGCTTTCTTTTACACCCCCTTGTTCCCATGTAGTACTTACAATGATAATGGTTCCCTTAATTCTCACAACTGACTTGAGGTTTTCCAGAAGTTGCTGTGACTTAAACAAGTAGATTCCTCATGGAAGGATTTGTCCTGAAAACCATAAAATCTGTAGCAGAGCTCTGCAATACAGTTGCATAATGATATAAATGGTAGCTCCAAAAGGGCAGTCATGTTTGCTTTCTATAAAGCTCTACAATAACAGAAATTAACCCACACCCCCCCCCCCCCCCCCCAATTTTTTTAAAATACACCTGCCCTCTCACTTAATGAGAAATGAGGACAGAAGTGGTCATGGCTCCAAATCTGCCCCAGCTCAAGGAGCATTTGGATAACACTTTCAGGGACAGGGTGGGATTATTGTGGTGTCCTGGGCAGGGCCAGGAGTTGGACTCAGTCCTTGTAGGTCCCTTGGAGCTCAGGATATTCTGTGATTCCTTGTTTCCCATCACCCACTGATATGCCCCCCCAGCAGCTTGTGCTGACCCTGTTCCTTTGCACCCGCAAGGCCAAGTCCAGAGTCCTCTGTGTGACCACTGCTGCTGAGCACCCCTGAGCTCTGCTGAGCACCCCTGAGCTCTGCTGAGCCCTGCTGAGCACCCCTGTGCCACACTGAGCACTGCTGAGCACCCCTGAACTCTGCTGAGCACCCCTGAGCACCCCTGTGCCACACTGAGCACCCCTGAGCCACACTGAGCACCGCTGAGCCACACTGAGCACCGCTGAGCACCCCTGAGCCCTGCTGAGCACCCCTGAGCTCTGCTGAGCACCCCTGAGCACCCCTGTGCCACACTGAGCACTGCTGAGCACCCCTGAACTCTGCTGAGCCCTGCTGAGCACCCCTGAGCCCTGCTGAGCACCCCTGAGCACCCCTGTGCCACACTGAGCACCCCTGTGCCACACTGAGCACTGCTGAGCACCCTGAGCCCTGCTGAGCACCCCTGAGCCACACTGAGCACTGCTGAGCACCCCTGTGCCACACTGAGCACTGCTGAGCACCCCTGAACTCTGCTGAGCCCTGCTGAGCACCTCGAGCCCTGCTGAGCACCCCTCAACACCACTGCCTTCCTTCTGCCTGCCTGTCCCATCCTGGTTCCCCAGGCAACCCCCTCTGACTCCTTCAGGTTCCTCAGTTCATCCTCCCGAGAACATTCCTGGCTTTTGGAAGGGGATCCCCATCCCTGCCTCAGGCTGCAGTCACCTCTGCTCTCTGCTCCCACACTGGGTAAGAGTGGGGAACTGCACTAACAGGAAAACAAGCCCAGCCTTAATCCACCTTTCCTGCCTGTTTTTTAGGCTGTTGCCTCCCAAGTGCAACTAACAGGTTGGTTGTGTTGCCACAAGCCCAAGGTGCACTGGGGGCCATCGAGAGAGGGGCCAGTGCAGCAAGACCTGTGTCAGGGAAGGTGGTTTCCAGTGCCCTGGGAAGCTGAAGGGTAACAATATCTGCCCTGAGACAGACACTAATTGAGCGAATTTTTTTTGAAATCAGTACTCCAGAGAGCATTCCTACCTGGTGCTATGAGCTAATTACCTCTCCTCAGCCTCAAATCCTGCCATGATCGTGCCCATCTCCCCATGTCCAGGGTCCTGCTCCTCTCCTCTCTCAGTATGAATTTGTGACAGAACACAAATTAAAAGCACCAGGAGCACACTGACACACACCTGCATGCACAGGTCACTGTGGTGCCTGGACCTGTCCTCTCTTTACAGATGGACCTGTGTTGTCAGATGCTCAGGGCAGAGAGCAGAGGGCAGTGCCCATGGGTGCCAGCATGGGAGTGCCTGGTGAGGCTGCTCCGTGACCACTGTCCCTGTGCCTGGTGACCAAGACACACTTTCCTGGGAAGATCTAACGTGGGGGAAGCCCACCATTTGACACTGGCATCCTGCAGGAAATCATGGAATCTTTTAGGTTGAAAAGGCCCTCTAAGACCATCAAGTCCAACCCTTCCCCCAGCACTGCCAAGGCCACCATTAACCCGTGTCCCCAGGTGCCACACACACACACACACATGGCTTTTATGTTTACCAGGAACAAAAGCTGGCAAACAAGGACAAATAAGATGCCAAAACCCATGTTGAAAGGATGCATTTCCTCCCCAGTGTGGCCACTGGGTCCATCCCTCTCTAAAGTGCTGCAGCCCCCAGCAAGGATAAACCCTTGGCCTTTGTTTATCTGCTCAGGAACGGATCACCACCCCCTAAATTAGGGCAACTCTGCAATTAGTCCTTAATTGGTTTTATTTTTTTCCTGCCATTCAAACTAATTAGAATTACCTGGCAATGTCTCTCTTGCTTGCTTTAATGAGGGTTTTGATTTAGATGAGGGCAGCGAGTGTGAGAACCCATCGATGTGCAGGTCTGACACACACTGGGGCTCCCCTGACTCTGGGGGGCACAGGCTGGGGCATCCTGCACCCTGTGCTCCCCTGGCTCTGGGGGGCACAGGCTGGGGCATCCTGCACCCTGTGCTCCCCTGGCTCTGGGGGGCACGGGCTGGGGCTGGGGCATTCTGCACCCTGTGCTCCCCGACACTGAACCCCACAGTGTCCCTTCTCCCTCCAGCTCCACTCCAGGGCTGCACTGGCACCGCTGTGGCTTGAGGTGGTGGCAGCTGGAGGCCGGGGGGCAGGAGGGGCTGCCTGCCCTGTGTCTGCAGCTCTGCCCTGGGTGTGGCAGCTGCAGTGGCCACCCACGGCCGTGGTCAGCCATGGCCGTGGGCAGGGACACGCACCACGGAGTGTGGCACACTCAGTGCCAGGGATGCAGCAGGAACACTGGCTCTTCTTCCCCACTGTCTGTCCCACAGTGGCCAGGGCTGCAGCAGCTCTGAAGACAAGGTCACTCAGAATGAAACACAAAATCAGGTCAAACATGGAAGTTGTGCTCTGGTGGGATGTCATTGTCATCCTGTAGCCTGAGCAGTGATGTGTGGTCTCAGAGCCTGGCTGTGAGGGTCCTCTGCCCTGGCACACCCCCTGGCCCAGGCTGCTGTCACCCACCCACTCCTTATATGCTTCCCATGCCCAACTGCCTTGAACAATCCCAGCTAGTCTGACTCTCACTAGCCCTTTCATTTCAGTAATTGAGCTGTTTGCTCTCATTGAGGTAAAAATGGATTATTCACAGGCAGGGCAGTGCTGAAGACTGTTCTTCATCCAAACCCAGAAATCAATGAGCATCCCTCAGTGTTTCCTGTGAGTAACAATACTTTCTGCCCAAACAACTTTCCCCAGCCAAAGCACAGAGGTGGATTCTGCTCTGCCTGTGCTCCTTCTCCTCTTGCTACTCTGTCCCTGCAGTCCCAAAGCCAAGCAAAGAAAAAGATGGGATACAAACTGCATGTCACTCTCAGGGCCCCAAACCAGCAGCAGTGGTGGTGGGGAGTGTGCCCAGCACTGGCCTTTCCCCTGCACAGAGCAAATGTCCCTTACAAAAAGCTGCCCCAAACTGCTTCTCTCCCCTCTTGTATGGGATGGAGGAACTCTGTACTGGGATGATGGGAACAGCCCCAAATGAGCAGCTCTGCCCCAGCATCAGCCAGTGCCACCCCAATGCTGTGCACTGACACCAGCCTTGCCCCGAGCAATGCCCACCCGCCCATCCTGCTTATCCTGCCCATCCCACCCACAGCATCCATGCCATCCATACATCCCATGCCATTCACACCACCCATACAGCCCACACCACCCATACAGCCTCTCCTGCCCTCATTTCCCACACAGGCTCTGCTTCCCCATGTGCAGGACACCTCCATTTGGCACATTAATACCCCCATGGCAATGAAGCTCCAGAAGTGGTTTGGTGGTGAATCTCCTCAGCCATAACTCAGGCAGGTCTGTCAAGCACCGCTGGAGAAACCAAACACACCTTTCCAGGAGGAAGAGGGAATGTGGCAGGACACATGCCCCAGTGATTTTGGGGGGCAGTGGGGGCTCGGAGCCAAGCCCAGAGCTGTGGCAGGACATGCTGCTCCTCACGTGGCAGCCCAGCAGCCAAGCAGGAATAACATGTGTCCAGAACTCATGTTCCCAACACCAGAAACCTTAAATTGTACAGAAGTCTTTAAAAATAATGTACTCAAAGAAGGGGGAGAAAGGCTGCTCCTCATATATTATAGCAGGACGAGCAAATGCAGAGGGCACTGCATTAACCTGCAGGAGAACTGGCATCTGGAATTTGCCTCCTGGAACCCCAGGTTACCTTCACCCTCCATCTCAGCTCCCTGATATCATGGTTATTAGATAGATCATTTTTATGGATTATGTCTCGCAAGGGCAACATTTTAATGAATAGTGGAATTAAATGTTTGCCAGGATTCTTTATATAAATGATCAATTACTACTGGGCACATCCATCACATTTATTAGCTTCTTCCAGAAACATTTCTCATAACTTGCAAATCGAAATGAGGTTGAAGTTGAATTTTATTTCTTCTTCAATTGCCAGTAGTAAATACACTACTTGCACATAAACCACCAAGACCAGTGGGGGGTTTGTGCAATTCCTTTTATGACACTGCATAAAATTCTTAATAAAATGCTTATTCATTTGATCCTTTTTCTGCTGGAATCAGAGTACCAGCCTGACATTCACATGGGTGTTAGAAAGACATTATTAAGAAGGAAACAATTTAAAATGTTCACTGGTTGGAGCTGCATCTCAAGGCAGAGGCCTTTTCCGAAGTGTTATTTATGTATTGAAGAAGGGAGCTCCTGCTTCTCCCGGTGCCCCTTCCCAGGACATGGCTCCTATGGCTCCTCCTTCCCCCAGTCACCTGCACCCTCTGCAGTGCCAGCCTCTGCAGCCTGGGTGAGCTCTCCCTCTCTGCTCCACCAGGAACAGCTCCATGCTCGTTTGGGGAATGTTCTTTATGGGGTCTCATTTCATGGGAGTTACTTTTACAGCTTCCCCAACCGTGTTCCATGTGGGATTTATTAGTCTGTGCTGATAAATCAGTGGGCTCCCATGTATAAATACACAGACATCACGTGCCAGCTGGGGAAGCAGCTGCTTTCCCCTGATCCAGCTGGTTATTCACTGGCTCTGGCGAGTCCATTTATCCCAGTTGAATTCACAGCCCTTTTGGCACTTGGTGCACTGGACTTGCAGTGTGGTGTGGCAGACCTGAGGTGTGTGTGCTCCACATGTCTGTGAGCAATCCACATTTCTGGCAGCATTCTGCACTGAGAAAGCAGAGCTGAATCATGTTTCACAGAGAGATTTAGATTCACATTTGATTTACCATGTGCTACTGATAAACATCTGCATTTGGTGATCATGTAAGTGAGAAATAACACGATAACGGATGGAGGGATCACATCTGACAGGAACTGGAGGTGATTTTTCTCAAGCAGATGTTTCCAAATGGGTCGGTTGTGGAAGGAGATTAAAGGAAAAGTCAGCACAACTGCACAGGCTTTATCCCTCTGTGGCTCAGCTGCTTTCTCGGTTCTAGAATGTAGAGTAGGAAACAAGATTATTTTGGTCACTGTCAAGCAATTGTGGTGTTTTATTACAAGGAAAACACTATTTTAGGACTATGAAAACAGGCCTTAAAATATTGAAAGCCTTGAACTGCTTTGTGTTTTTTTCCTTCTAGATCTCTTTGCTGGAAAACTTACATGTGCCCAGCCAGCAGAGCAGCCCTGTGCCACCATGTCATGCCATGGGGACCAGCCCTGTCCTTCACATACCTGTCCTTGTGCAGAGGCAGCCAGTGTGTGGCTGAAGCACCATCTGCCCCCGTATTTCACACGTGTTCTGGAGGGCTTGGAGCAGCCAGCTGAGCTCCTGCTGTGCCCATGGACAGGGCAGGCACAGCGTGCAGGGCCCAGTGCTGCCTGGGGAGCAGGACAGGGACAGCCACAGGCAGCTTTGCCTGCAGCTCTGAAGGTCAAGGTGTGCTTATCTAAACAGCACGACTTCCCTTTATGCACATGTTCCAATGGGCTTTTGACAGCTCTCCAGCAGTATCCCAGCCCGTGGAGCTGCAGTGCTGCACACTCAGTGCTCATACCCTCACAGCACCTCCCTGTCTCTTGCTGTCAAGGGGCTCCATGCCCACGTCCCCTACACCTTGTCCTTCTGAGAGAAAATTTTGTTGGCTTGACATACCACGAGCTGCAACAGGGAGGGACAGTTGCTCTGTAAAGAGTGTGCATCATGCCTAGCTCAGTCCTGGTGTGTGACTCACCAGGCACACAGGCTCTGAGCAGTCGGTCTGTGTGCTCAGAGGCCACCAATCAGTAGCTGCCAAGGAAGGACAGCCAGAGGCTTTGGTTGGGAGCTGCAGGTCTCCAGCGACCCGTGAGCCACCACTGCAAGTTGTGAGCCACTGGTGAACCAGTGCTCTGTCAGCACTGGGGCAGAGTCACCCACGTCCCACACAGGCTCTGAGAGCTGGCTGGGATTTGTTTTAATTTCTCAGATTGTGTACAGTGTTTGATGAGGTGTATGAGAGGCAGGTGATGTCAGTGGGAGGCAGTGCTGCTGCTGCCCAGCTCTGGCTGAAATCCACCAGCTGACTAGCTCAGATGGCATGGTTTGAGGGTTCCCTGGTTCCTGTGTTGGACAGTCCTGTGTCCAGCCTCGGTCTTCATGGATGCACCCAATGCACCCTGTCACACTCAAATGGAACCAATCCTCTCAGGAACAAGATGAGATACAGGAACTATTTCCTTCTTGGAAACTCACCAAATGTTGACATTTTCTTTCAAAATTTTGCCTGAACATAACACTTCCCTTGAGCCAGTATGTGGCTCTGCTCTTGGGAGTGGCACTGCAGCAGCCAGGCACATTCTGCAGGTGGCTGGGTGGGAGCAGGAGCAGCCCTGGGGTGGCACAGTGTGACACCAGGCATCTGTGTGGCCATGGCTATGTATCAGCTCCTGGCCACAGCTGCCAGCCATGTCCCTGCAGCCAAACCTCGGACTGGTGGCAAAGCTGAAGTGGAAGGAAAGCGTGGGGGAAGTGGCAGTGCTGTGAGGCAAAGGGTGCCCTGGTTCCTCTCAGGAGCCCCTGAAACACCTCTGGGGGAAACACTTTGGTCTGGCCTGGGATCCCCACTGCCCGCAGTGCTGGGATGAGCCCTGGATTTCAGCTGCAGTTTGATTATTGTAATCAAATCCCCAGGACAGAAACCCCTGGCTGAGCCCTGCTGCTTTGAGAGACCAGAGGGACACGTTCCAACAGCTCCCGAGCTCTTCAGCAGCATCTGTGTGTCAGATGATGAAGCAAAATCGCCCTTCCCTTTTGCAAAACCGCAGTTTTGGGAAACCATTATTTTCCAAAGGGTTAACCTTCTGTGCAAATAAAAGAAGAAAGTGGAGGGTCCTCTGCTGCAGCATTCCCAGAGCCTTGCTGCGGCTGCCGAGCTGTCCTGCTGTTGCGGGCTGTGGCCAGGAGATGGGATGCGCAGCGCGGGGCGGGCTCACCGGCCGGCGGAGCTGCGGGCGCTCCTGGGATGGACGGGCAGCATTCCCGGCCTCTGCGGGAATCAGGGACTGTGTTCCTTCCACCTGCGGAGAGCGCTGAGCTTGAACCCAACTGCAGCTCCGCATCCTCACCGGTTCCCTGGGCTCCAAACAGCCATTTGTCCTGAGGCAGGTTCGATTATTGGGCAGGAAACAAAGATCTGGTGCAACAGTTCTAACCGACCCTGTACAATACCCCCAAGACATTCCTGTTCGGGTTCTTAAAAGAAAAACTCCTCTAAGTTTCTGTCACTGCCTGATTTCCCACTGGTTTGACAGCCTGCTGGGGTCACGGGGGGTTTCATGGGAAACCTCTGGGGCCTTTTCTCCCAAGGAACAGGCAGTGGGACAAGAGGAAACGGCCTCGAGTTGTGCCAGGGGAGGCTTAGGTTGGATAGTTGAGAAAATTTCTTGACAGAAAACATTGCCTAGCCCTGGCAGGAGAGTCTCTCCCCTTGGAGGGATTTAAATGCCATGTGGATGTGGCTCTTGGGGACATGGGTACACGGTGGGTCGGCAGTGCTGGGGAAGGGTTGGACTCGATAATCTCACGGGGCTTTTCCCACTTAAACCATTCTGTAATTTTATGATGAAGCAGTTCCTGCTCATCAGCACAGGTGCAACACTGCAGGCACATTGCACTGCAGCTTCCCAGGAGCTGCACAGCCCTCTGTCACTGCCCCCTCCATGGGCATCCCTGCTTCACCACTCCATGGGGCTCCCCAACCCCTGTCCCTGCTCCCCACTGTTCCTTGGACTCGCTTCGTTCAGCCAATTCAGACTCGATTCTCAGGGGGCTGAAAGGCTCCTCTTTGCACCTTTTACAAGCGGAAGGCAACTGCCAGGAGAGCCAGCACAGGTTCTGCTCCAAACATGGAGTGGCCATTTGGAGAAAAACTTTACCTCCTTTCAAATTTACATCCTGCAGCTTCAATTTAATTCCTCAAGCCCTACATCAACCAGTTTTCTTGTAAATTAATGGCAAGAAATATATTAGGAAATTAAAGTAGCTTCTTTGGCACTTATGTGCCTTCTTACCTTTCTAGTCTATTTTTAGAATAGGACATGCTATTGCTCAGAATCTCATAAAAAGGATTTATAATAGTTAATAATTAGTGTATTAATGCACCAGACTGCAGCAAAATTCCTGCAGGCTGTGTCTGCTAGGCTGGATTCAGCACTGTGCACTGGAGCAACATCAAACCCAGGCCCCACAGCTGTGAGGGATGTCCCAGAAGAACGTTCTCATGCTGGGGGATGCTGCAGATGACACTGTGGAGCCTTTGCCTGCTCCATCCCCAGCCCAGGGTGTGGGGACTGTGGTCACTGGAGTGGACCAGCGGGACCAAAGGAACACACACCAAACAGGGACAAGGTGAAACAAATTATTTGGATAACTGAGTTCTGCTGGAGCACAGAGAGTGACTCCTGTGGCACAGCAAGGACCAGGGGAAGGGGACACAGCTCTGGTGGAGCATCACCTGCATCCACCCCTGCATCCCTGGAGAGGGACCCCTGATGTGGGGCTGTGCTGTGCCTCAGTGCCTTCCCCTCACCTGGGGGCAATGCTGTCTCACACAGGGTCACACTGACAGTGTCCAAAGCACTGCCCTGGCTGAAATCCCAGAGCTCACAGCATGAGCACACCCCAGGATCTGTTCTCTGGATCCCAGTCTCATTGTAGAGCAGCACTGCTTGTCCTCTCTCTGCTATTCTTCTATTCCCTTCCCTCCGCACTGGCAAAATCCATCACATGTGGAGCAGTTTTTAAGCCAAGTCCTTGACATTCCCACCCTCTGCTGGGAGCAGGTGGGTGTGTAGGTTTGAGGGGGTTTGTAACCACCTTGGGAGGAACCACAGCTCTCAGAATAGCACGATTTTGACTATGGAGAAAGTTTCAGACCATCGACCTCTCTCTGTTTGGTTCTGATGAGCCTCTGGAGCAGAACGGCGTTTCTCCAGACATTACCAGGCGCAGACTGAGCCCAGGGGAATGGATGTCCAGCACTCGCCAAGGAATCAAAACTGAGGTTACAGGCACCACTGAAGACTCCCTGTGGGAGCTACAGTATTCAGGTGGCAGCTTTGTAGCCTTCCCCAGTGGTCCCTGAGAGAAAGTGGCGTCAGGCAGGTTATCTGCAGCCTGATGGGGGGGACATTCCAGTAGCCAGGCACCTGGAACACTTTGATCTAAGCCTTCAGGACACAGCAAAGCAAACCGGGAGCTGAGCAGCCTCTCACCAGCTCAAGCACCGAGGAGGAGCCAAAGCAGAACAAACTCACCATTTCACACCCATCCAGCTTCCAGGCAGCCTGGAAACCCTCTGGTGATTCAGCTGAAAGAAAAAACAGGTTGTTTGTCTGTGCCAGAAACCTCTGACTGACACAAATGAACTCTGGGAAATGGTGGCAGCGATGGAGCGGCTGATGGGACTGAAGGTGTTTGCCATGTGTTCCATGATAAAGGGCTTGTTTGCATATTTAGTATTTTACTATGCCAAAGACAGCAGGAACATATTTTGATTGAGGCTTTTGTCCTGAGGGCTGACCGTCCCTTCCCGAGCAAACAGCACCCAGAATTTAGTGAAAGTTCTCCCTGTGCAGATCCTTTTGGTAGTGATGAAAATCTGTAACAATCACCCTTGTCTCTTTGCCACAATGCTGTGATTTCAGACACCTGTAAAAGATGAATTCCCCCAGAAAACATGGGCAAGAAGCAGCTTCCTCACACTGCCATAGAAATAGAGCCTGGGGCTCTCTTTATGAAACAGCATGTAAGATACCAGCACTAAATTACCAATAGCTGCTCAGAAATTCTGGGGTGTTTTGGTTTTTTGTTTGTTTTTCTCTCCCCAGTGTGTCTCACTCCTGGGAGATAAAATGCTAGGAGCCTCATCCAGGGTCAGGAGACAGGCAGGTGCAATTGGCCACAAGATAAGACCCATGTGCTTAAACACTAGTCTGTGCTTTAGAAAGTTATCCCTGAAATCCAAGGAATATTTTTCCCACGAGTGGTCATTAGCAGTGTTTCCCAGTGGGGTGGGGATCACCCCTGTGCTGAGGGCAGGGGGTTTGCTGCCTGGGAGGTGAAAGCTGAGCAGGGGACACTGGGTGCCCTGGGTGAGACACAGCCTCTTGCTGGGACACCAGCCAGAGCTCCTGATCCAGCACTTTCCAGTTCATCAGCACTTTTGGATTATTCTCCACAGGAAGGATGTGCAGACAGCAGCACTTCAGGCAGTGCTGCTGCAACACGAGCTGGGCAGTGAACGCAGCACCAGCACCCACTGTGGTGGCACTGGGATCACAGAGTCCCAGAATTCCAGAATATGCTCATAGGAAGGGACTCACAATGATCATCGAGTCCAACCCTCAGCCCTGCACAGGCCCATCCCCAGGAGTCACACCCTGTGCCCCAGAGGATCATCCCAACCCTCCTGGAGCTCTGGCAGCCTTGGGGCTGTGCCCACTGCCCTGGGGAGCCTGGTCAGTGCCCACCACCCTCTGGGGGAAGAACCTTCTCCTGAGATCCAACCTAAACTTCGCCTGGCATGACTTCAGATGCCGGAGGTGTGGAGGGGCTGCCCACTGCTCCCATCCCACTGTTCCTGTCCCACACATGGCGACAGAGACCAGGCATCTCTGAGGGACAGAGCCCCACTGCCACCTCCCCCTCCTCAGGATGGTTTCATGTTTTTTCAGAGCACAACTGGGCTGTAACTCCAGCCCATGAGTTAATTGAGCCCCAGCCATGGGCTCACTGCCTGGGAGACAGGGCCAGTCCCACAGGGCACAATGTGCCAGTCTCAGCCCCATGGGAGGAGCCTCACCCTGAGACCAGTCTGGGCTCTGACTTGGTGGGGATGAGGATGAGGGACACGCTCAGAGCTGTGTCCGCCCAGCCCTGGGGATGGCCAGGACTGTGTCAGCAGTGGCACAGGGGTGGCACCGTGCCCAGACAGCCCTGTGCATCACTGACCTCCCCTTCACCACTTGCCTTTGGCAGATCAGCTCTCAGCCTTATTTCCACCTGCAGGTCCTGTGCTGCCTCCAGCACGGTGTGGCCACTCTCCAGCACTCCTGAGATATTAATTCTGGAGACAGGGAAAGCCAGTGGAACACTGGGCAGGGAGACACAGGATCCTGACTGTCCTTGCCAGTGCTGACACTGAGCAGTGATCCTGAGAGCTATTGAGACAGCTTTGCTGAAGCTGTTCATATGAAGGGTCATTGTGTTAAAAAATAAAAAAAGCAGACAGAGGAAACCCAGTAATGACCCTTCTGAGCTTCACAAATTCAGCAACAGTTAAGCTCACAAGGTGCAGGTCCATCCCAAACCTGGAACACACACTCTGTAGCTGGAGCCTGAGCCCTGTTTTCAGAGGTGGCCTCAGTTCCTGCCTGCCCTCCCCACCTCACCCCAAGATGCTCCCTGGAAACCTACACAATTTCTGAACAGAAATCCTGCACAACAGCTTCCTTATAACCTTCCAGAAGGTGCTGGGGTCCATTGCAGCCTGAAAGCAAAAGGAGATTTTCCTTGTAAGATTCCATAGAACTTGCAACTCCTGCACTTGCATTTCCAGGTTTGTTATTTTTATTATTATTTAGTTAATTTGCTTGTAGATAAAGAAGAACCTGCCAGCAGCTGCCTTCAGCAGCCCAGGTTTCCCAAAACAGAACCCCTGGATTTACAGACCTGCAGTGCAGACACTCTGACTGACCTACATTTTAAAGCCAGGAGTGATTCTCTAGCAGCCAGGGCTGCCTGGATGCACACAGCAACAAGAACTGAGATAGCTCAGAACCAGCTTAAAAACATTCAGATGCCCAGTTCGGAGCAGCAGGATGCAGATGGCAAACCCCAAAGTGCAGCAGTGCTGTGCTCAACTTAACTGGGTGGAAAGGACGGTGCCCAGCTCCCTGCAGGAATCCCTTGGTGACTGAGCTGGGTCAGTCCCACTTCCCGTGGGTGTGAGACACAGCCAGAGCCCAGCACCTTGCAGCACCCCTGGGCTGGGCTGGGCTGAACTGGGCTGAACTGGGCTCCTGGGCACGGGCAGAGCAGGGGCCCAGGTGGGGCTGGTCAGGGCCATTAGGGCTCATCACTGCTCAGTCCCCAAGGTCAGCTTGGAGAGACTGGTTTACTTTCTGTTTATTGCTGTAAAATCAGCCATTAGTGAGTGCTGTGCTGTGCTGCCAGCTGGGTGGGAACAGGTGGGTGTGCCGGGACTGTATGGCAGGAGGTGTCACAGCAGAGGTGGCACTTGGGTCCCCAGGCAGGGCTACCCAAGTCCATGCAGATGTGTGCTTGAGGTGGCAGAAGCTGGAAGACTGGAGGTGTTGGGGGCATTGGGTATGGAGGGAGGGCAGGGGCTGCCATGGGCAGCACCATGTGCTGAGGGCCCTGCTCCTGCCCCAGGGTCCCTCTGCAGCCACAGCACCCGGGAAGGATTGCTGTCACCCTCTCCTTTGGCATGCAGGGACTGGCCTCAAGCAGCAGCTCGTGCATGGCAGGAATTAAGGCAGCCACAGAGGGGTCTGCCGTGGGAAATGCTGTCATTCTGACACTGGATTCTATCCAAAAAGAGGCCGAGAAATGGAAACATGGAGCAGTTTCACAAGATTTCAGCTCAACAGCAGCTAAATGAGCTGTCCCAGCAGTTGGAAATCTCAGCATGAAATTCTAGTTTGAAATCTTTCATTTAAAAATACCATTTTAGAGGCACAGTTTAGGGAAAGCTGCACTTCCCCACTAAAACTAATCCAGGGAGAAAAGTTTCAGGTGACTTTAATGCTGAACGTGCAGGAGCTTAATATGTAACAACCAATGTGACTGTGCCCATGTGTGCTATTCTGCTTTGGAAGAGCAACTATTTCTCATCTCTCTTCCAAGAACACCTGTGTAGAAAAAGTAAATTTCATGAAAATATGGATGGATGGTCTCAGATAAAACACATCTGAAACTAAGATGGATGCTCCCAAACATTGTCTGTGTCCCTTTTATTCAGCTCCTATTGCAAACCTGGTTTGTACTGATCATGAACATAGAGGTGGGTTTCAGCCAGTGACAACCAGCTGTGCTGCTCCTGTTTGCAAACAGGCACTTTGCACTTAGAAACTGCTGGGTTTTCATGTCCTTAAGGGTAAAAAAAATATATAGGAATAAGGCATTCTGATACATGGGATATTCCAGAATATTATGGAATAAAGTACTGGAGCAAATAGGCTTCCTGCAACCCTCCTGCCCTGCTTTCTTAGAGAGCAACCAAAGCAGGCATTTACTGGTAGTAATCCAGCCAGGAAACCAATAACCACTCACATCAGCTTTTCTACTGTTTTATTAAAGGTCTGGTGACAAAACTCTGCCTTAGGATCTCCACATCAGCCAGAGAATGCCCAGCAAGAAGCAGAAGCCTTGGAGAGGAAAGTGTTGGGAATGCCTGGAGTGCGCTGGGATGGGCAGGCTGATGCCATGTTTGGGGGGCAGCTGGGGGGCCAGAGCTGTGGGGCCATGGGGGCCTGTGGGGCCATGGGGGCTGTGGGGCAATGGGGGCCATGCAGGCTGTGGGGACAGACCCCTTTCCCAGGGCAATGCTGACTGGCAGAGCTGCACTATGGCAGTGCCACCACTGCCACCACTCTGGGGCGAGCCAGGGCCTGGCTCTCCCACCCAACTGGTTTGCAACCAGCAGGGCAGGTTGCTGGAAGTCTCCCTGCAAGTGAGCTCATCTGGCACCCTTTGGAAAACAGCATTACCAGCGTCTGGTGTTTGGCTCCTCAAATCCATGGCTGTTTGCTTTCCTTATGCTCAAACCCAGACGAAACAAGAAAATGAGAGCAGGAGGATTCCCAGACAAACCATCCACAGCATTGCAGCTCAGCCACAGCGATGCCCAGAGTCTGGTGTCTCCAGCTCCCCTTGTAGGGAGGGAACAGCCTCGGTCAGACCCAGTCCATGGGTGAAAGGCTGGACCTCCAGCTCCCTTTGCTTGGTCAGACCCAGTCCATGGGTGAAAGGCTGGAGCTCCGGCTCCCTTTGCTTGGTCAGACCCAGTCCATGGGTGAAAGGCTGGAGCTCCAGCTCCCTTTGCTTGGTCAGACCCAGTCCATGGTGCGTGGCTGGAGCTGAGCCCTCGTTCCCGAGTGGAAGCGCAGCCATTCCGTGCCAGCTCCAGCGAGGCCTCGGTGCAGGAACACGCAGGCAGCAACCACAGCTATGGGGATATGCCACTGTCATACTAATAAGGAGATTGCCACAGGCCATTGGTTATGCAGCTGGACAAACACAATCCATCTGGGAACACGGCACTCTGGGAATGCTCAGGCTCTGTGTGAGAAACCACAGCACACCAGGCAGGAACCATCCCAGTGCCCAAACCCTGGGGTTTGGCTGGCTGGCACAAGGTGTGGCAGCAGCCCTGGAGCTCAGCGGGACAGGGCTCTGGCAGGGAGCAGGGTCTATGCCCAGGGGGCTGCCTGGGGATGCCACTGCCCCACTGGGCAGGGACACAACTGGGTCCCGCTGATGTGCCACCAAACCACTCTCCTGAGGGCACTTCTCTCACAAGGGATGTTCCAATAATCCATTAACTGACACAAATTTTAAAAACCCCACCCTGAACTGGTGGCTGTCTTCTTCTTGTTCAGCTTTTGCACCAAAGGAGAAAAAAAATCACTATTCTTTTAATTTCAAACACAATCAATATCAGTCCATATAGTCCAAGGTTCACTGCTTTCAGGCAACTGCTCATAAATATTAATTAGAGAATTAAAGCTCTATTAACGAGGGTAACTGTTGAGGAGCATTTATTAACTGTCTTCCACAAGAAATGAAATTTGCATTTCTCAGTGTGGAAGCCCACTTGGAGCAATGGCTCCTTGCATGGCAATAAACCGTCAGGTAAAAGCTGGTGGGAAGGCAGGAACTCCCCAGTCCTGGCACAAAGGACAGAGCTGATACCTGCAGCTGTATGGGGCTGGTGACAGAACCCTCCTGCTTGACCCTGCCTTGCTCCATCCTGCCTGAGCCCAGCATTGCCAGCATCCCCAGCCTGTCCCCTGGGTCTCAGCACCCTGACCCCAGCATCCCCAGCCTGGGCCCTGGACCCAGCATCCCAACCCCAGCGCTCTCAGCCCAGCATCCCCAGCCCAGGATCCCCAGCACCCCCAGCCCAGCATCCCCAGCCCAGCACCCTCACCCAGCCCCTGGACCCAGCCCCCCGACCCCAGCTCTCTGCCACTGCTCCCTGCACCGCAGCACTGCAAAACTCATCTCTGTGGTAACTGTGATTCATCCTGATTTGCATATCATGGTCACTGCCTCCACATTTCCTCTAATTAATTCCCCAGGAGGACGCTTTGCCCTGTCGGCTGTGTGGTGATAAGTTCTGTTTATTTATCACAGAGGAGCCTCATGGGGACCAGGCTTGTACCTGGGTGTGGCAACGAGGGGGTCGGGCATCTCACCCCCCAGGTGTGGCTTTGCACTGGGGGCTCTGTGCCTGCTCCCCCCTTGCACACAGGGACATTTATTGTGACCTCCCACCCAACCTGGCAGGTCCATCCCCAGGCAACACCTGCAGGTCCCTGGAATCATCTGGAGGAGCAGAGTGGTGGCTCCAGGGATTTTGGCTAAGAACTTGGGCAAGGCTTTCATAGATAAAATCAAGGGTCTTGAAGGGGGGCAGGATGAAAATGGTCATTTTGGGGCTGGTGAAAGTGAATTAACAGGCAGCTGTGGTGCCAAGAGCTGCCAACAGCACTGGAGTGAGAGCTCCCCATATGCCAGTCCCTGGGGCTGTGCAGCACCACCGAGCTGGAGGGACGGCTGTGGAACTGCTGCTTTTCCTGCAGCTGCACCAAATGAAGTGCATAATGGAATCCCAGGGGAGCATCTGTTATGTGAAGCCTTTATTTCTCAACCTGGATGGCAAAGCAGTAATTGCAGCCCCTCATGTCTCTCCTAAAGTAAAGATCCATAATTAATATTTGCTTCTTGGCATTTGTAAGATCAGGGCATCTGAAAATGGGGACCCTGGAGCAGCCCAAGGTTCCCCTCAGCTGGGGTTATCATGGTACATGAGATTTTACCAATGGATGAACAGCTACTGGGGTTTGGCCTGGGATTCCCAGGCCCTGCAGGTCCAAGGGGCCCACAAAATGTGACCCCAAAAAGCAGAAGTGTTGTCAGCAGCCTGGAGGTTTCTTGGCTCCAACAGAGAATTTCTGGGGATCTGCATGAGGAAAGAAATACTGAAAACCAACAGCAGAGGGGTTATTTAGGGGTTATTTAACACTGCAGACCATGGCCTTGGGAAGGGGAGAGACACTGGGCTGGTGCCAAAGTTGCCACCAGTGATTTACCTTTCCCAGGTCTGAACCATTGCTGTAGGATGTTGCTGGGGGAGGAACAGACCCACTGAGCCATTCTTGACTGCGAAAACTCCTGCAGGAAATTGAAGTCCCATTCTGCTCCCACCAAATCAGCCATGTGTTATTTCCTCCACCTCTGAATAGGTATATTTAAAACTGCAAAGTAACCATGACCAGGAACTCTCATATTTCTCTGTAAAGGCACAGTAAGCTGTATATAAATATAGATATATTCATACACACACACACACAAACACAGCTGTGTTTATATATATATAGATATGTACACATAAAAATACACATACCAGTAAGCTACCCCACCAACTGGCAGGGGTCACGTTTAGGTGTGATGGTGCCCAGCAGATACCTGTGCAAACCTCAGCAGGCTTGTGCCAGGGCCCTGGGAACTCAGGGATATGGATACTGCTCCCTCCCCCCGAGGAGTGACTGGGAGCAGCAACACACACATATACACATACACACGTACATTTTGGACAAAATTGTGTCTCCCTTTAATCAGTTCTTCAAAGCTGTTTTGTGCCCCCATTCTCTCAGGGTGACTCTCCCAGTGGATCCTGAGTCACAGCCCTGGAACAAAGGCCAGCAGCAAACAGGATGCTGAGGGCTGGTCTGAAGTCATGAAAGTTATGAAACATTTTCTGACTTTCAGGAATGATTCATGGTTTTCACATTCTTTGGTCAGACATTTTCCTTAGTCACCGTCAGGGTTTCAGTGACAGATGAACCTCTCAGATGCCTTTGGCTCTCATTTCCCAATCCAGACTTTGAAACTTCATCCCTGAATTATGTGTTAGAGAGCTCTTTTTCCCCCCATCTCTGAAGATATTGTTAATCTCTGTCTGCTTTTAGCTTGCAGAACAACCTGAGGCTTGGCATGAGTTTCTCCTCTGTCCCAGGGCACTGCCAGTGGCCCTCGCTGGGACACTGTGGGATGCTCTGGCAGGGCAGAGAGGTGGCTCTGCTGCTGGATGCTCTGTGTTTCCTCCAGGCATTGTCCTCCTCCAGCCTTCCTCCTTGATGGAAGATCACTACAAAACACAAAGCTAAATGCTGAGATTAAAGAAAATCCAAGAAAATGCAACAATCAGAGTCACTTGATGGAATATAAATATTTAGAGAAATAGGCATCAGAGGCTGAAACTGAAGAGTAAGCATTTGCAGATGAAGGTCACAACTCCCTCAGTCAGCACAGGGACACTGGGAATGGGGAGGGCCCCAGTGCCCACCAGCTCCTGGCAGGATCTGAGCAGGTGGACCCAGAGCTCAGGAACAGGCTGCTCCTGACGCCCACCTGTGCTCAGAGGGCAAATTCCAGATCATGACAAGTCAGGGATAACAGCCCTGTCACAAAAGGCTGGAGTTTGTCACTGTGCTGTGCAGGACTGTGACTCTGGGGTGAGGTGCCACTATGGGAATTCATTGTGTTTAGTGTGATTTCATCTGTTCTGAGGCTGCACAAGGAGAAATGCCAGAGAAAAGCCACACTCTGAAGGGCAGGGTATCTGAGAACCCCTAGATGGCTGTGAGTAGAAATTGGACAAATCTGAAGGGATAAATTAAACTATTACAGAAAAACTCATGGTGTTACCAGACAACACAGAGAGAGCAGACAGGCTGGGAGAGCTGGGGGTGTCCAGCTTGGGGAACAGAAGGCTCCAGGGAGAACTTAGAGCCCCTTGCAGTGCCTGATGGGGCTCCAAGAGACCAAGAGAGGAACTGGAAATTTTCCTTTAGAAATGCTTCCTTAGTTTTCCTGAGACTCACCACACTTAAAAGTCTCCATTTCCCCATACACTGTGTACCTGAACAAATCTCTGGATGTGAGTAAATGCCAAAAGCCTTTGTTGGCAAAAGATCTGTGCCAAGCCTGTAGCCAAACCAACTACCTTTTTTTCCCCTGGGAATAAGAGTGGGAATTGAGAGCTTTTCAGAGTGACTCATGGTAGGTGTTTCACGTTGGGTGTTCAATGACATGTGAAGGAATAGCTGGGCCCATAGGTGAGCCCTTTGTTTGCTCCTCCTTCCTGCCCCTGGGATTTGCAAAAATGGTTTTTGAGTCACAGAAATAGGGAGATGTCAGTGCAGTGCTGGTGGTGAAGCAGTTAAAGCCTGGCAGTGCCAGGACACACATAGCAAGCACCGTAACTTAAAGCAGGGAGCAGGCAATGCAAACACAGTGATGTGCTCACAGACAGACAGACACACAGACACAGACACAGACACGAACATATAGACACACGGACACACAGACACACACAGAGACACACACACAGACACACACACACAGACACACGGACACACAGACACACAGACATAGACAGACAGACACAGACACACACACAGACACACAGACACTCGGACACAGACACAGACACACACAGAGACACACACACAGACACATGGACACACAGACACAGACAGACACAGACAGACACACAGACATATACAGACAGACATAGACAGACAGACACAGACACACACACAGACACACACAGACACACAGACACAGACACACACGGACACACAGACACACGGACACACAGACACACACATGAACACACGGACACACAGACACACAGACACAGACACAGGCAGACACACACACACACACACACACACACACACACACACACAGACACGACACCCCCCCCTCCCCCCCCCCCACACACACACAGAGGAGAGGGAGGGGAATATCTCCGTTATCAACAGTCATTTCTCAGACAAAGGAGTCTGTTCACAGCTCAGTGATCCTCTTGTGTACCCCTTTCCACAAGTGACAATTCCCACCCTCCGCCTCCAGCAGCCCAAGGTTATTTCTTGTCGAGCAGGTTTGTGAGCCAGTGTGCCAGCTCTCCACATTTTCCATGACTCCACCCTTACGTGTTGCTCATGCCTGCCAGGGCATTACCCACACGCTAATTGCACACCCGGGCCTGTTGCAGCAGCTGCCCCGACCCGAGCACGGATCAGCCAAATTCCTCCGCACTGCTCGGGCATGGGGCACGTGCAGCCATTGGCTCCAGCCTCCCTGCTCTGGGATTTTCCATTGCCTCACGGCAGCCCTCACTGCATGGCCCTCCATCTGTGTGACAGGATCTGCTCTGTGCGAGCCCTTGCAGGTGCCAGGAGCCCTTGGAGTGGGTCAGGCTCTCCTGCTGTGACAGGAGCTGCCCATGTTGTCCCCGACTCAGCCACTCTGCCCAGCCCTGCCCTCACCAGCCAGGAGGGCACAACATACACATCAGGACCCCCCAAAGCCACACCACCTGGGGTTCACCTGGGCACCAGCTCCACTCCCTGCTCAGGGGGGTTTGCAGCACCCCAATATCTCCTGGATAGATAGCAGGAGGAAACCATGTCTGATTTTGCCTCGCAGAGCTGCCTGTGAGCCGTGTGCTCCCTGTGCCTCTGGTCCCTGTCCCTTGTGGTCCCTATCCCTGTGCCATGTGGCCCCTGTGCCGTCTAGTCCCTGTCCTGTGTGGCTGGTCCCTGTCCCATGTCCCTGTGCCATGTGGTCCCCATCCCTGGGCTCATGGTGGGTCCTGTCTGGCTGGGCCATGGATGGGCATCACGGGACTCATGCCCATCACAGCACTGCTCTGCCCTGAGCACCACCGGCCCCTGCTGCCCTGCATAGCCCAGGCGTTATTTTTAGATGCATTTATGCAGCTCTCCCTTTAATCTCTTGGTGTTTAATCTGGTTTTGCACTCCCTCCTGACACCAGCAACAGGCAAAACCACCATCAGGTTTAAAACCCCATCCCCAAACCTCAACTCTGCCTGTCAGTGACCACAGTGAGAGCAAGCACAGACATAGGGGAACTATTTATAGCTCAGATAAACAAGGCAGAGGCTTTGCTTAATGAGAGGAAATGGAAGAACAGTGCTCTGACATAGACATTGGATGTGCTTCCCTTGCCTGGCTCAGGAGGGCTCGTGGGTTCCTGCTGTCCCTGCCAGCCCACAGGGACAGGGATGGGAACAGGGGTGGGGACCAGGTCCTGGCAGTGTGGGTGGGGATGAGGACAGGCTGCAGCCACCACCTGGCACACTGACTTTGAATAACCCCAAATGCATTAGGTAGAACTAAGTCAGCTGAGGTTTCCAGGGAGGAGGGATACACAGCTCTGCCTTAACTGGGGCTTTTCCTCAGCTCCTGCACCCTCAACACTCGTGACAGCAGTTCAGGTTGGTCTTTGAACGCCAGTTTTGCACTGAAGGTGCCCAGCTGGGGTCAGGGCCTGCACTGGTGGGGGGTGGGGGGGAGGTCAGGGTGGTACCTGGCAGGGACCTGCCATGAGGGTGGCAGGATGCCCAGTGTGTGTCCCACAGCAGTGACAGCAGCTCTCTGAACATCCCCAAGCCCCACTGGCAGCATCCCCATCACCCTGTTGTTCTGCCCTTCCGGAGCTCTAAGCCAAGCTCCTCTTTCCTCAAAGCCAGCAGGAATCAGTCAGAGGGTTAATCCCTCATTCCAGGCCCAGGGAATGGGGCTGTGCTAATTCTTTCCTGTAGATTTGCTAATTTGATTTTTTTTTCCCTGAGACATCAAAGTCAGCCTCCAGAGGAGAGCTTCCTAATCAGCAAGGAGAAAAGGAAATCACTTGTTTGGTGGGAAGGATGTAGACATACCAAAGGGAAACATTTCCATTTTCTTTTTATAGCTATGAAAAACAACTTTACAGAGTGAATTCCCTAAAACCTATTTTTATTGCAAAGAACTGGAGGTTTGAGACCCCTCCATGTAGTCATCTTGTCTCTGTACCTATAAATGACAACTGCACTGAGATGAGGTGAACGGGATCATTTTTACCTTGTTCAAAGTATTTTATACTATGGATTGGAGGAAGGAGGCCAGGAGGAAACAAAGGGCTTCTGAGGAGTGCAAAGCCAACCCTTCAATCTAATCTCACAGGCACTGAGTCTGTCCTGCCCTTTCCACGTGGCCTGTGAGCAGTTTTCAGACTCCTTGACTCCACAGAAAGCAGGTTTGGGCCTTCAGCTGGGTGCTTATTGCAACCCCCAAACACAGCTGTAAAAATCACACATTATTCAGTGACTCAGAAGAAAAACTGTGAACAGCGAGGGGTGGCTGAGCAAATAATTACATGAGGAGTCCTGCAGACTGGCAAAGTGTGGGACACTCTCAGGGGGAAGCTGAAGGCTGGCAAGGAGCCTCAGCATCCCCAGGCTCTGCCAGCACATCCAGGGCACTGCTGTGGGTCAGTCTGGGCCGTGGGGCAGAGGCAGCACTGGGGACCCTGTAGGGGCCACGCTCTGTGCCCTTCACTGAGAGTTGGGAGCACAGCTCAGGAGCAGCTTCGTGCCCAGCTCAGGAGTAGATTGTGCCCAGCTCAGGAGCACCTCATGCCCAGCTCAGGAGCATCTCCCTGCCCAGCTCAGGAGCAGCTTCATGCCCAGCTCAGGAGCACCTCATGCCCAGC
>JAWWEV010000169.1:35599014-35630522 GCA_035583235.1 Hafferia zeledoni | reverse complement strand
GAGAGAGTGCTCAGGGATTGGAATGGGCTGCCCAGAGAGGGGGTGGATTCCCCATCCCTGGAGGTTTTTCAGCTGAGATTGGACGTGGCACAGGGTGGTGTTGGGGCAGCTGGCTCGGTGGGCACACTCTGACCAGCCTGTCCTCGTGCTGCCACATCTCCATCTGCATCATCATGGAATCACCTGGGTTGGAAAAGCCCTCCAAGGTCATGCAGTCCAAGCATTATGCTCCCTGAAACCCTCCTGCCACAGGGCAGGGCATTTCTGCTTCTGAACCTCTTTGAGATGAACAAGTGGTTTATTTTTTGCCCTGAAATTCACTACTAGAACTGGTACAAAAGGGAAGAAAATGTTCCCTGTGTTGCATTAAATCCCTTGTTGTCCCTTGCCCTGGGATTGCCCCTTCTGTGCTGCTGAGGGACGTGGGGAGCTGCACATCCCGTCTGAAGGGCAGAGGGAATGAGTCAGAGAGGGAAAGGGGGGCAGGGAGGAGGCTCATGAAAAGTCCTGGTTGTTACAGGGAGATGGGGGGGAAAAAGAGGAAGAAAAAAGGGAAAAACAAGCCAGAACTGTCCCGATGCTCTGGAGAAGACCCTGAGGAGGGGGTGACGTAAGGGCAGCCTGTGTTTCCCACACTGCAGTCACAGACATCAGTCTGAGGGTCCCCAGACCCTCCCACGTGGTCACCATGGCCATCTGTGTGTGCCCTACGTGCCAGGCAGGAGGATGCCCCGGGGTGGGGGATCTCCAGGGCCTTGCAAAGCTGGGACGTGAGTGTGGCCTCACCAGCACTTTAGGACGAGAAACAAAGGGGAAGTGGCACCCAGTGGGATGGGCCAAAGGTGCCAGTGTCTGTCAGAGCAAAGGTTTCACTCCTTGCTCAGCCCCCAGGGATCTTCTGAGCATCCCCTTCCTTGAGGGGATGCCTGGGGGCTGATGGCCCCAATCCAAGCACAGATAACGTGGGTGGTGGCAGTTAAAAAACACAGCCATGGTGCAGAGGGGTGTGGAGAAAAGACCACCTGAGACCAGGCTGGCAGAGCCACCCCCCAGAGTGTCAGGGGGAGCTGGACAGCCCCAGAGCAGGCTGTGGGATTTGGCTGGAAAAGGGGAATTTTGCTGGAGATGGGGAAGGAGACACTCTGTAACCACTGGAAGCACAGGTGTATTCAGGATCCTTCTGTCCAGGAGGGATCTGGGAGACTGAGCAGTGTGGGATGACCCTGTGGCTGTTGCCTGGAGGAGCTCTGGGGTGCCCCATATGTCTCCATTCTCCCAGGTAGCTCCATGGGCTCTGGGGAGGATGGTGGAGCCCACACAACTTCATCTCCTGCTCTGCTGACTCCCTGGGATCTGAACAAGGATTTTGGAGTGTTCAGGGCTGGCTCTGTGTGCATGAGCACAGTGTTAATCCCAGTCTGAGATCTGGAAAACCTCAAGGTGGGGTGTTCCTCACCAGTGGAAACCCATCAGGTGCCACAGCACCAGCAAAGAGCCCGCAGGGGCCTCTGCAGGTGAGGCTTGAGCAGCTCCCACACCAGGGAAAGGTCCCAGTCCATCCCCTTCTGTGTTCTTGGGCAGCAGGAGATCATGTGCACATCTGGGAAGGGCTCAGATCCCTGGGAGATGTGTGGGTGGTAGTGGTGGTAGTGGTGGTGACCTCCCACAGCCCCCTCCTGTCCCTGCCTGGACACTCAGGAATGTCATCCCGATGGGAACAGCCTGGAATGGTGATGGGCTGCACCTCCAGAGCACAACCCTGCTGAGAAAGTTCTTTGGCACCAGCAAGGGCCAGCTGGAGCCCACGGGGTTTGTGTCCCACCCTGCCCACACTGGGGCTGGGGCTGGGGCTGAGCTCCAGCAGAGAGCCAGGGCAGGATGGAGCCATCCAGGAGCTCGGGGGGCTCCATCTGGGGGGGCATCTCCCTGCCTGGGGCCACCCAGGCTGCAGGAGGGTCCGTGTGTGGTGGAGCAGAGATTCTGTACAGGATGTGGGGTTGGGATATGGGATTGGGATATGGGACTGTGATTGGGATATGGGGTTGGGATATGGAGTTGGGATATGGGACTGTGATTGGGATATGGGGTTGGGATATGGAGTTGGGATATGGGACTGGGATTGGGATATGGGGTTGGGATATGGGACTGGGATTGGGACATGGGGTTGGGATATGGGACTGGGATTTGGGATTGTGGCATGGGATTGTGATTGGGAAATGGGATTGTGATTGGGATATGGGGTTGTGATATGGAGTTGGAATATGGGATTGGGATATGGGGTTGTGATATGGGATTGTGATTTGGGATTGTGGCATGGGATTGGGATTGGGATATGGGGTTGGAATATGGGATTGGGATTGGGATATGGGGTTGGGATATGGAGTTGAGATATGGGATTGTGATTTGGGATTGTGGCATGGGATTGGGATTGGGATATGGGATTGTGATCTGAGAACGTGACTTGGAATTGTGATTTGGGATTGTGGTATGGGATTGCAGTCCAGGATTCTGATATGGGATTGTGGTCTGTGATTATGATCTGGGATTGCGATTCAGGGTTATGATCTGGAATTGTGATATAGGATTGTGATAGGGGACTGTGATATAGGATTGTGATATGGGATTGTGATATGGGATTGTGATCTGGAACTGTGATCCAGATTTGTGCTGTGGGATTGTGCTGTGGGATTGTGATCTGGGATTGTGATTCAGGGTTATGATCTGGAATTGTGATACAGGATTGTGATAGGGGATTGTGATATAGGATTGTGATATGGGATTGTGATATAGGAATTGTGATATAGGATTGTGATATGGAATTGTGATCTGGGATTGTGATATAGGATTGCAATATGGGATTTTGATCTGGGACTGTGATCCAGGTTTGTGCTGTGGGATTGTGATCTGAGATTGTGATATGGGACTGTGATCTGGGATCGTGATATAGGATTGTGATATGGGATTGTGATATAGGATTGTGTTCTGGGACTGTGGCCCAGGTTTGTGCTGTGGGATTGGGATCAGGGATTGTGATCCAGGTTTGTGCTGTGGGACTGTGTGTGACACAGGGTTCTCATAAGGAGTTGTGATATGAGTTTGTGATCTGGGATTGTGGTCTGGGTTTCTCTGAGCACACGTGAGCCGGGCTGGAGGGCTGGAGGAGGTCACTGGTGGGGTGACAGCAGGGTGGGGACCAGCAGCAGGACACGGTGTCCCAGCCAGCACCAGCAGGACAGCCCTGCCCACCCCAGAGAGCCACTCACACCCCCAGGGCCACCACCCACCCTCCTGGGGCCCAGCTGCAAACAAGAAAACAACTCCCATTTACCTCCTGGTTTTTGCAGCCCAGCTTGGGGGGTTATCCCCAAAAAGCTCCTGCAGAGCTGCAGGGACTGGTTTGTGTTCCAGGAGCACGTGTTGGAATGGGAATGGGGTCAGCCGGGGCGAGGCTGCTCTGCTGCCTCAGGGAGCTGCTGGAGACACAGCCTGTTCCCACTCACATCCAGGGTATTTATAGACACAGATGTTTCTCCAGCAGCCGAGTTCAAGCTGGATTTTTCACATTTTTTTATCTTTTTTTTTTTTTTTTTCTCCCTGCCTTCCTTCCCATCCCTCTTTTGCTCTTCAAAGCAGTGCAGAGACAGCAGCTCCAGAACGCAGTGGGGAGGCAGAGGAGTCAATCCCGACCCCAGGGGTTTAGAAATAAAGTGTTTAAGTGGGTCGAGGTGCCCCCATGTCCCTGTGAAGGGCCAGGGGCACGTTTTTGGAAGCCCAAACCCACCCTCCTGGATCAGGACTGGCACCCAGCCGGGTTGGAGCAGGTGCTGCCTCCGGGGGCTGCAGCTGGAGGACCCAAGGGAGTGAGATCAGCCCAGTGAGAAACCACAGGGAGAGATTCCCTGAGGGCAGGGAGGGGGCTGAGCGTGGGCCAGGGCCCTGCAGTACCCTCGGTGTCTCCCCCATGCTTGGACCAGGGGATGTCTGACCCATCCCTGTGCCAAACAGAACAGGGATCTTTGGGGCTCACTGAGGGAGGGCTGTTTGCTCCCCACTCCAGAGAGTTTTCTGCCCTTTCCGAGCTCCCTGTGCCCCCTCCCCAGGGCAGGGCTCAGCCCTGGCACTGCCCATCACCGCAGGGCTCTGCTGGGCTCACACCCCACCCGAGGAGCTCTCACAGGTGATGCTCCCAAAAAACCCGGTGGGATTTCACAGCCCAGCTGGGCTTGTTCTTCCTTCAGCTCCAACTCCATCATCTCCCCAGCATTTCCTACCCCGAGGAAGGTGGGTTGAACATTCTGGGAAGGAGTAAAGCCGAGCTGAAATAAATCCCCGCCCCAGGGGGAGCAGCACTGGGCGTCGCTGCCTCTGCCCCCGAGCGATGTCTTCGGAGGCTGGGCAAGGGCTTCGCTCCACAATTAATTATACATGCTCTGTGGTCCGTCTGGGAGGCATTAATGGCTCCAGATGAGGATCATGGAGCTCTGCGTGGCACTGTAAACATGCTGGAAGTCCAATTTGGATTTCCCCGGGTGCCTCATTTAAATGAATTATGGAAACGCTTTCCCCTCCTCTTTTGAGCGGAAGCCAGTCCGGCTCTGCCCGATGTGTTAATGCCACGAATAAAGCACAAAACCAAGGAGACCGTGCATTAAAGGGGATAAAAAGGTGCTGTGGAGCCCCTGGCAGTGCTGGCCAGGGTGGGCAGGGGGTGGTTTGGGGCTGCAGCTGCTCCCACCACCCAGCACTGGGTGGCTTTGAGGGTCGCCCCTTCACGTGGTCCCAAAACCCTTGGTGAGCCCATCCCTGGGTATTTAATTGAGTTTAATTTGATCACAGCTATTTATTGTGAAGAACTGCTGTGTGACTTTTCCTGAGCTCTTCAATGTCCCTCATTTCCTTCCATATCCATCACTCTGGGGTGGCCCCCAGGGAGGGAAATTAAAGCAATTAAAGTCAGCTCTGTCGATAATGACAGTGCCAGTGTGGGGGGTCCCAGCACGTGCATGGCCTGATCCTGCTCTGCAGGCTGGAGCTGTGGCTTGGTGTGGGATGGGGAGGGACAGGCAGGGAGGGGACCAGCCCAGGGCTGTTTTCTGCTGAGCAAGAGGTGGCAGATGTTTGCTGATTAATTATTCACCCAGAAAATTATCACAGAGACACAGAATGGTTTAGGTAGGAAGGGACCTTAAAGCTCATCTCATTCCAACTTTGCCATGGGCAGGGACAGCTCCCACCAGCCCAGGGTGCTCCAAGCCCTGTCCAGCCTGGCCTGGGACACTCCCAGGGATGGGGCAGCCACAGCTTCTCTGGGCACCTGTGCCAGGGCCTGCCCACCCTCCCAGCCAGCAATTCCTTCCCCATATCCCATCTAGCCCTGCCCTCTGGCAGTGGGAAGCCATTCCCTGTGTCCTGTCCCTCCATCCCTTGTCCCCAGTTCCTCTCCAGCTCTCCTGGAGCCCCTTTAGACACTGGCAGGGGCTCTCAGGTGTCCCCGGATCCTTCTCCTCTCCAGGTGAGCCCCCCCAGCTCTCCCAGCCTGTCCCAGAGCTGAGGGGCTCCAGCCCTGGGGCATCTCCAGGGCCTCCTCTGGCTCTGAAGGTGTTTGGTAGTGCCAGGTGATGTGATTTACAGTGGGGGTGTTGGGTGGAAATTCTTGCAAAGTGTTGTCTTACAACTCCTCTTCTATCCCTGAAAAAACCCGAATCATGACTATAACCATTGTTTTCTGCACTCCTTCTAATCAGAAATTACACCCAAACTCTTCACCTACTTAGACCTTTCCAGTTTTGTTCCAGCCTCTCCTGTTCTTGGATTTATGTCCTATCAGTTATTAAAAAACAATATCCCTTTCTGATATAAATATTCACTGGCTGCCACTTCTTTTGTCTGCACAATAAATACGACCACGAAGCTGAGCAGGAAATGAAAGCCCAGCCCGGAGCTGCCTGTCCTGCTGTGATGGACTGCCAAGGAACTGTGTCCTCTGGGGATTATTCCAGTCCCACAACATCATAGTTCTTGTATCTAAACATCAAAATATGTTTTCCTCCCCTTCCCAAACAGCAGCACGCTTATAAATTTTCTAATGGATTTTCTGTTTAGCTGTCACTGCGGCTGATCCAGCAGACAAAAATACAGCGGCAACAGCCACTTATTGTAAAAGTACCTGCACGAGCCCAAAGTTCTTTGAATTGGGCTTGATGGTCCGAGACGCTCAGTAACAAATTGCATAACAAGCTCTTCCTTTCAAACTCCTTCCTGTTTTCCATTAGGACAATTATCAGTGCCGGCTGGGGGGTTAAGAAAGCCATTAGAGCCATTGTTGCGAGCGGGTCTGTAGCTGTAGGGAGAACAAAGCCGGGCGGTTGGAGGTGTCTATTCCCTTCTGTGCCCTCCCACTCCCTCCCGCTCCGGCTGAGCCATCAATCACCCAAAATTGCTGTTTTCTGCCTCTCCGTTGTGTTCTTTGGGGAGCTCTTGAACACAGCGACAGGACAAGGCTGTTGTACGTGTATAACACAGTTATTATTCTTATTATTCTTCAAAGGATAAAGATGCGCAATTAGCGCCGGTTTGTCCCTTGTCAGAGCTGCAGCTCCTGCTGGCAGACTGGAGAGCTGGGAGGATGGTGTGGCAGAGCCCTGCCAGCCCCTGGAGCCCACCATGTGCCCGATGCCCACCTTGGCAAAGCCCTCCCAGCCCCTGGAGCCCACCCTGTGCCCGATGCCCACCTTGGCAAAGCCCTCCCAGCCCCTGGAGCCCACCCTGTGCCCGATGCCCACCTTGTCCCCCAGCCCAGAGCACTCAGTGCCACGGCCAGTCCTGCCTTGGGCAACTCCAGGGCTGGGCACTCCAAACCTCCCTGGGCAGCCCCTGCCAGTGCCTGACAGCCCTTTTCCCACTGGGTATCCCTCTGCAGGGGAGAAGTTGCACTTGTGTAGCTCTTACAGCCATTTGTGAGTCACTCCGGGGACTGGTTATACTGAACAGGATTTTTTTTTTTAAATTTAAAAGATGTTTGCAGAAAGAGGCCATAGACAGAAAGGTGAAACAGATGTTCCCAAAGGCAATTCCTGCCCAGACCCCTATTCCTGTTTCTTGAAATTGCAGCAATTATCATACCAAGAGCTGTTTCATGTGTCAGGGACCATCCCCCAGGGCTGAGCAGGCAGCACAGATCAGCAGGCTGAGTGTCTGGCACCAGGGAGGAAAATTACCTGATATTGTAATAAACTTCTTCAGTTCAAGCCATGGTGGGAATGGCCTCTTGGGAAACTGCTGATGGAATTTTTGGTGCACATACATGCAAGACATAATAAAAAGAAAGATAAAAAGCATTATAGCAGCAGGAATAATTCCCAGCTGCTCCCCAGGGAAATGCCTCCCACTTCCCCAGAGCTGCTCTGAGGTCCTGTGGTTTGGCAGCAGCCCACGGGCATCAGTGGCTGCTGGAGCCCAGCAGATGCTGCCCAGGGACCCCACAGGGATATGTGCCTGCCCAGGGAGCACTCAGGGATTTTGGGTTTGTGACCCCTTCATGTTTTCCAGGGACAACATGGATGTTTCACAGAGAACACATGTGATCTTGCTTTCTCAGCCACCTTTTGAGGCACTTCAGAAGAAAACATTACCTCCAGAGTAAAAGCTGAGAACTACAGCATTAATAGAGTCACTGAATCTCCTGAGTTAGAAGGGACCCACGAAGATCATCAAATCCAGCTCCTGGCCCTGCACAAGACACCCCCAAGAATCCCACCCCAAATCCACTTTTGTGCTTCCTCATTGCCAACTTCAAGACTTAATATTGTCAAAATAAACACTCTCCAACCCCACCTCACCCCATCTAATTTAGCACAGACCCACACAGTTATTCCTGAATTTAAAGCATCCTCACATACCGAAATTCCCCCCATGGATCTGAAGAAAGCAACACAGGTTCTAAGTGTCTTTATGTATTAAGGCCCACTCAGGAGAGCAGCGTGCACCTACACAAGGGCTCCAAGCCCCCGCACGCTCACACCCTCCCTCCCCTGCCAGGGAAGAGACCCAAATTCTAAAATTATCCACTCCAAATGCACATTTTCTCAGCCCCCTCTGTATCAGCACCAGTGAGTAATTCACAGCAGGTCTAACATTAGCTAACGAAGCGCCGTGACTCATCGGCCAAGCCTCCACGCCGCTGGGAAAATTCAATTTTCCTTTAGCAACAGAGCTTCAGCTGTGGAAATTATAAATAATTAGGGCTTGGAGAGGCCACAGTACCATGAGGATTCTTATTTAAACTTCCCTGATACAAGTATTGGTGCTGTCATATCCTCGTGCCATCACTGACCATTTGTCACGGCCAGGACCATGCCCGGTGCCCCGTGGCAGAGCGTGCTGAGGGTGGCAGTGGGTCCAGGCAGGAGCACCGCGCTCCGACCAGCAGAGCCTGATCCCCAACCCTCATTAGCTCACGCCCAGCAGCAAATTAAAGACATGCAGAACCACCACAGCTCCTGTGAAGGACGACGCTGTGGAGCAAACATGGGGTGGGGGAGAGGCATGGCAGGATCACAGCAGGCACGTCCCCACCCCACGGCAAAACCAGCTCGAGTTCCCACTCCAGAGCCAACATCTGCTCCAGACCCTGGTCCTGTGTGCTTGTGTGGCCCCAGGGCTGCCACACTCATGTGACCCCGGTCCCCACTGACCCCCTGCCTGGTCCCTCTGTTCTCCTCCCCACCAGCCCCACTGCTCAGCCTAAGCCTCTCTACCAGAACCACCTTTGCCCTCAGCAGTCATCACAGCAGGCACGAGTCACCTGTGCCATCTTCCCATGCCAGGTTTGCCAGCAGCAGCAGCACGGCCCCATCCCAGCTGAGGGCACGCCAGTGCCTCCCCACCATGCCTGGGGAGGCCCTGGGACACCCCTCCACTAAATAGAGGGCATAAGCATGCAGGAAAGATGCTGTATTTCAGGGGATTTGGCCCCAGATGGTTCCCTGTTCCAGGCTGGGCACTGGGATCAGGTTGAGTCTGCAGCAGCAGCTCCAGCCTTGGCACAGCCAGGCCCTGTGCCTCTGCCAAAACCAGACCCTAGTGCCCCTCGGGGCCAGCACTTTGTCACCTGTGGCACCTGCAGCCACAGAAGGTGGCTTTCGATGTTACTCCGCTGGCACCAGGGCCTTTGAGCAGGGAAACCAGCCCTTTCCCTGCCCCAAACCAGTGGTGGGGGCTGCCCCACAGGCAGCCCAGCTGCCCTCAGCACTCTGTTCCAGCTGCATTCTGCTTCAGCCACACTGGGCCTCGGTTATCAAAGCCAAATGCTCCACGTTTTGATGTCTAATGCAAACCAGCTTGCAGTTTATGTGCTTTCCCTCAGAAATCAGCTTTAAAAACAACTTGTCCAACTTCGCATTTTATAAGATACACTTCAGAAAAAAAAATTGAGTTTAGGGGAAAGGAAGTATTTTCCATATACAACAGACACTGGATTGCACTAAAGCAAGCTTCCCTTCAAGGGGACTTGCTGGAGCCCCGGTGTAGAGCTGGGCACCCAGTGCCTAACTCCCTGTGATGCCTGGCTGGCCCCATTCCCTGTGCCCAGGCTGGTCCCCCCTGGGCAGCCGGAGCTCAGGCTGGAGGCACAGAAAGGTGGATCAACCCCCAGTGACAGCTGGGCTCCCTGGCAGCCTTTAGTCCACCCCTCTGCCAGGATGCAGGCAGGGATGGATGGATACCCTGGGATGCAGGGGCAGTTGAAGTGCTGATCCAGGCACCTCAGCCCTGGGCTCCCTGCTGAGGGATGGGGCATGGTGACCTTGAGATGCTTGAGCTCCCTCCCTGGTCTCACAGCAGAGCCACGAATGCCTAGACACAGAAAATACACTGAGGCTGCTTGGAAGTCATCTGCTACACGCAGGAATGAAAAACAGACAGTGTAATAACCTGAAGATCCAGCAAAACAAGAAAATTCCCACATTCCAGAAGGGCAGATAGCTCTTTTTCCGGGATAAAGCTACCTTCAACTTCCCTTGTTCTCCTGCCTACGAAGGGACACTGCAGCTTCAGGAAGGATTATTGCAGGGAGGCTGCAGCCAGGCTAGGAGGACAGATCAAGGTAAAACTGCTGCCAAAATCCAGCAGGTTCACTGTGAAGATGGTTTTTCCCAGCAACAGTGATTGGAAGCCCCATGGAACCGTGATGGGGCCAGCAGTGACTGTGGTGCATCAGGAGGGACAGTGGTGCTGCTGCTGTCCTGGGCTGTGTCTGACAGCAGGAGCTCTGGTTGACTCTGGTTTTCTGGACAACCCAGTGTGGCTGTTCTGCCTTTCCATCAGTCGCCAGCACTGGGACTGCACCAGCAGGAACTCACTTTGTCCGTCCTCACACACCCACCTGCCCTTGGTCCCACAGCACAGGATGCGCTTGGAGAGCACGGCCTGAGGGTCTGAGGCCACGGGGAAAGCATGTGAGGGGCTGCCATTGCTACTGGCCATGGCTCAGCTGGGGAAGGAGAAGTGAGGAACAGTCAGAGCTGATGAACGCAGACACCACTGAACCAACCTCTCAAAGAGCTCTCGGGAAATGGATTCTCATCCTGCTCGTTTTAAGATGCCTCTTCCCCAGTTCAGCACTGGGGCAGGAAGAAAGCTGAAATGTTACAAACTCAGATTATGAGAAACGTTTATGTCAGGTCAGTGGGCAAACCTGGAAAACTGCAGTGCTGACAGGGCAGGAGGAAGGTGGGGGAGCCCTGCCGTGGGCAGCAGTGCCTGCTCCAGCTGGAGCTGCCGGCGCACCTGGGGCACCAGGGCTCTGGTTTCCTTAGGGCTGCTCTGCTGCATGAGGTGCTTGAGGGAACTTCCCAAGCTACAGCAAGAGGCAGCCTCTCTCTGGGAGACCCTCAGCACAGCTCAGCTTTCCTTGCCCACTCCAATAGCCTGGTGAGGGGGAGGACCCCAAAGGGGGAACAGCACAGAAAGGCATGAAACTGCAAGAGAGGCAAGAGGAGAAGCTTCAGGGGAATGTCACAGGTGATGTTTAGAAAGAAGCAGGTGGGGCAATGGTATAACCCCAAAATTTAATCTATAAGATTGAGAATATTAGCAAAAGAGTCTTATTACAAAAAATACTGATAGGTTTGGTGTTGGTTTGAATAATGGAGAGGGACTTTGGACAAGGGCTTGGACTGACAGGACAAGGGTGAATGGCTTCCCACTGAAAGAGGGAAAGGTTAGATGGGATACTGGGAAGGAATTCCTGACTAGGAGGGTGGCCAGGCCCTGGCACTGGTGCCCAGAGAAGCTGTGGCTGCCCCAGCCCTGGGAGTGTCCCAGGGCAGGCTGGACAGGGCTTGGAGCAGCCTGGGCTGGTGGGAGGGGTGTGGAGCTGGATGAGCTTTAAAGTCCCTTCCAGCCAAAACCATTTGAAGATTCTGTGAATTTCAGAATAAACACCTGACTAGCCCTGTCCCCCTCAGAAGCCCCACTGTGACTCTGCATGGCTGATGTTTCACAGCCAAGCTGCGTGAGCTGGAGCACAGCTGTGGGGGCTGAGAGGAAACCTCTGAAACCACAGTGTGGACCCCCAGAGACGGGAATAAGCCTTTAGTGTGACAAGAACTGAACAGGACTGAGAAAGGCCCACCAGTTCTTGAAGCCCTGCACAAGTTTTAAAAGTATAAGGAGGAAACCTTAAAAATGGAACAAAAAGTGAAATTTCACAGCACAGAGCAGTCTGTGAACAACACTTGATGGGCAGCACAGAGAATACTGGAGACCCCTCATTATTATTGACTGTTAAATTTAGGTTTTTAATTCAGTGCAGCTCTTCCTCTGACAGAATAAAAGACTGAATTAAGCCATTCCAACCATACATTATTAAAAGTGACATTTAGAATCTTCCACATTAGCTTTTTTAAACCAGTTAAGAAATGAACCATCACTGTGCTCGTTTATGCTTTTGCATTTGCTGAGAATTATTTTCATTTATTTGCATAATGGCCAAGGCAAAGAAGCAATTTGTTAGATCTTTGCTTTAAGCCTTGCCAAAATGCAAGAGTCATCTTTTTACCCAGGAGCAGTGGGGCAGACCCACAGCTGGGCTGTGGTTTGGTGCAGTGTCAGGCTGGGGTTTGACCCACCTCTGGCACCAAGTTGCTGATTTCAAGAAGGACCCGTGTCCCATCCACTCACCTGCCTCTCAAGCACCTCTCAAGCATTCTCCCTGTTACCACGTTTTTACTGGAACTCTCTGTGGTGGTTCTTAGTAAAGTGGCAGAAGTCCAGTGACTCACTTGCTGTGCTGAAATGTCACGTGTCTGCTTCTTCTTTAGGATGGTGTTGGGACAGACAGACAAGACAGACCACCCGGCATCACAAGAGGCACGGGGAAAACAAGAGTCCCAACACACCACCTTTCCAGTGCTCTCTGGGGGAGGGTCCCTGCCAAGCCCCTGGCACAATGGGCAGCAAAACAGCCCTTGGAACATCTTGCTTGATGACACGGGGCGCAGGAGTCCCAACAGTGACATTTTCTCCTGAACAGCACTGACATTTCCCTCAGCTCTGCAGTCTCAGGCAGTAACAGCACATTGTTTGCTTTGCACAGGGCCCAGCAACGTCAGGAATGTCACACACCCAGGTGTAGGGACAGCAGGAGCCATGCCTGGACACAGAAGGGGAGGGTTTCCCTCAGGGATGCAGGTACTCACTCCTCCATCAGCCCTGAGCAGCAGAACCACTGCTGGGAGGGCAGGAGCTGCCAGTGCTGAGCAGGGCAAAGCCAAGGCCAGCAGGTCCCACTGTGCCACTACACAACTGGCAGCGTTGGTGTGCACCAGGGGCTTTATTGCACAAACAAACCACTGGGAAAAAAGCTGCACATCCCCTTAAACAACTCCATCCTGAGGATCACTCCAGTGTTCAGAGGATGAGCATCAGACCTGAGCAAACCTTCTCAACCCATGTCATGTCCCAAGTCTAGAGAAAGTCCCTGGCCCCGTGTTCGAGGTATTGCAGTTCCCCCTCACACCCAGCAGAGACTGCCCACCTGGTCTGAAGGACACTCCTCCTGCCTGGAGTGCCACTAGTTGTCTGCTCAGGAATGTGGCCAGCACTCACCTATTGTCCTTGGCAAATCCTTCAGCCTTGGAGCAGCCTTTCCATGTGTGGGCAGGAGCAGCCCTTCACCAGAGACAGGAGCAGACAAGTGCTTTTCCTGGGAGCAGGGGGGAGTGGGGCCTTGGTTATTTTTGCTTTGCCTTTATAAAAAATGTTTTAAGTGAACAGAAGGCTGCTTGTACCTCTCTGCAGCTCACTGCTGCAATGCTACAGCCAAAGCTTGGCAGCACTCAGGGGCAGGGAGTTTGTACAATGCAGAACTGTGTGAGCAGAAAACACAAAAACCACCTCACAGCCATCAGCTCAGCCCAGGCCTAGCTTGAGAAGATGCTAGAAAAACCCTCACAAAGAGCCCCTGAGGCCAGACAGACAGGAGCTAAGAAAGGCAGAGCTGTTCCTCACTGAGCAGGAGCTCTGCCGGCACAGGGGCACCTCTGCCAGCCTGGGATGGGTGCAGCGGGCGCCTGGGTAAACACCCCTGCACAAAGGCTTCACACAAGGTGCAGGAACACGGCCCTCCCCACATACTGCTGTCCTTCTGGCACTTATTTTGGAAAACAGGAAGCTCATTGATTTGTTTGCAGAGGTGTCCAGAACGCGCCTCGGGAAACAGCTGTCCCGGTTCAGCATTCCATGTTTTACACCACAGCCTTCCCAGTGCTCTAAGGGACACAGACCTCACTCCCCATGTGCTGCACTGAGACTCAGCAGAACAGTTTAGGAGCTGAGCTCTTCTTGTGACACTTCATTGCTGAAAAGGGAAGCTGTGACCTCTCTTGCTGACACTCCAAGACCACAATGTGAAGCAGCATGAACCAGGAAACACAAGCCTGTGTGATTTCCGACCCGCTCGCTCTCACTCAGCCAGAGCTCAACCCGTGTTTGCTGCAGCAGGTCCAGCAGACAGGAAAAGCAGGATCTGTGCAGAGATCCTGCAGCTCCAAGGCAATGTCACTGAACAGGGAAACTCTGAACTGTTTTCTCCAGCATCAGAAGCAACAGATACCACAAATTACTGCTTCTGGACTGAGGGAATCCAAGGAAAAGTCAGAGTAATGCAAACCCAAAACCTTAACCAATACAGTTCCAGAACCCTGTCCATAGGTCACTTCATCTGTGAACTGCCTGCACTCCAAATTTGGCACAAAAGCATCACCTCTGGTCCTGTGTGAGGACTGCTATCCAACAAGTGTTCAAGGGGCCCTAACTCACACTTGCTGCCTTGGTGAGAGCACACAAGGCAGTCCAGACCAAGGCTTCCCTCTCTGGCTGGAGTCATTAGCTCAGCACTCACCCTACACACCCAGCACAGGCAGGCCCAGGCTGCTCCAGGTGACTTCAGAAAGCACAGGTGAGGACCCAGAGCCATCCAAGTCCCCAGCACTGCTTGTTCACGTACCTGAAACCACTGAGTCCTGTCACGCTGCAGCAAGTGACACAAAAAAGCTTTAACACATGCAATGACAGCCACATCGTTGTGTGTTGCACATCTTCCAAGGTTTAATAGACACAAAGTGAGTCCGTTGTACTTAAGACACTACAATGATTTCATTCTATTGCATGTCCTGACCCAATTACATTTCTCAGAGTACAGTATTGAATGAAAGTTTGGTAGCTTTAAAATTAACAAGTGTGTGAAATCCGTAAGTAAAATAAGCAGCAGCAATAATTTGGGGGATTTTATCAAGAATAGCTAATTTTAAGTAATAAATACATTCCAAGTTGTGGTTTTTGCTGTTCTCCTAGCTCATTGCCGTCTGACTGGTCAAATTCTCATTCTAGGGTAAGAGACCTTTAAGCCTTTCCTGCCAGCCTCACACCAGAAGAGCCTCCCAACTCCACGTCCCGGTGCCTGTCACCTGTCCCGGATGAGACACGGAGCACTCTGACCAGGAACCTCGTCCTGCTGCCTCCTGGCAGCCTCCCGGTTCTCCTGGGGAGCATGTCAGGGTGGTACAGACTGGGTGACCCTCTAGGAGAACAGCTGTGCTCGTCTTCTGTTACCTTGAAGGAAGGGAGAGAGGGAGAGGTTACTGTGATGGACTGACCCACGTTCCGGCTTCCCTCTAAATATAGCCAGGAATTCTCCTGCTCCCAGCTGGCCCAGCAGGCAGAACCAGCAGCGGCTGCAGCTTGGGAAGAGACTTGTCAGGTTAACAAACATAAAGAGTGGGAATTTTCCCAAAGACCGACATGATACGAATTTCAGTGATGATAATAAGTCTTCAGTCTGGCTTAAGGCCTCCAAAGTCCCCGTTCAGGTGGGTTACTGTAGGTTAATCCACCATGAGTCCCTGTGGGGAGTGCCACGTGAAGAACATCTGCCGCCATTTTCCAAACACAATCTACAAAATAGGATTATGTCCCCTCGAGAGCAGTTGTACAGACGCTTTCCTAAGTACCTGCAACTGCTTGAGCCATCCGTCGCTGCTGTGGGGCCCCAGCCACGTGCCCACGGAGAGCAGAGCAGCCACGGCACCTCGCTCTGCCTTGGGGGCAGGCACTCCCCCTCCTCACAGACCCCTGCCCGGGCTCCCCTTCCCCTCTCCCACAGAACGGAGCACATGGCACGGGACAGCCAGTGTCCCTCTGCTGTCCCTGCCCTGCCCCAGGGACCAGCCACCAGGGCTGAGCACTCGTGACCTGGGGAAGGGGCATGTCCAGAGAGAGGGATGTGCCTGGCAAAAACCAGGGAAGAGAGAAGTCCTCACCTGTAGCACTGCACGCAGGAGGGACTGGCACTGGCCCTGTAAGCCAGGTTATGGTGTGGAAACATTAAAGAAGCTCAAGGGGAGAAACCATTTATCTTCAAGATCAAGTGAAGAAACCAGAAGACATGTGGAACAACTCGGTGATAGAGCAGTGAGTGAGAGAATGGCACAGAGACCTCCACTCCCACTGACCAGCCACACCACAGCAGCTTGAGCAGCCCAGGAGTGTGACCAGCCCTAAGACATGTCCATGCCCCATCAACCACATCAACCCCAGCCCAGCTGGAACTGCAGGGGACAACAGCTTGGATCCATGTTCCTGACACACAGCATTAATGCTATGAAGGAACAGATCACAGACCTTCAACCCCCCGACAGCTGAGGCTTGTGACTTACAGAGCACAATGAAGAACACCAGACACAGAAGATGATCACATCCCCAGTGCTGCTGACACAGCAGCAGCACTGCTCCTGCAGGCAGGGGACCCAAAGGGACACTGATCTGCCCAGACTCAGCATCCAGAATGATCCTCAGCAGTGCCCACACAATGGAGAGTGCAAAGAGCTGATTCAATACACCAGGAACATCTGTCCCAAAAGCTGAATTGCAGAGAAGGGCTGCAGTCACATTTCATACAGTCCTTAGGCTCAGCTATCTACAGCCAACAGAGTATAAATCCCTACTGAATCTTGAAGGAGAATCTATTCATTTGCCTTCTGATGAAGAAGAAACTTTCAAGAGCACACAACAAACTCATCTGCAGGTTTATCATGTCACACCTACCAAAGCCTTCCATGGGGCCCATGGACCTGGAACAGTATCCCTCAAATGGCTTTGAGAGCACTGAACCTTTTCGAGCAGATTACACAGTGAGAAGGTCTAAACAGGAAAAGAATGCATTTCCTGACTGAGCAAGTCCTTGCACAGGTTGGATTCTTTAGAATTTCTCACTAGGAGGAAGGAAGTGTCATACCAGAAGCAGGATGCCAAACAGGTCCCAGGCAAGGGTCCTGCCTGTGCCAAGGCACACATGGCCCTTCCATGGGTACAGGGACTGGGGCCAAACCACAGCTGCTCAGGGGACTATCTGAGGGGGAAGACTTGGGACACCTGTGGAAAACATTAGGGATTCTCTCCCGCGGAAGCAGAAAGTTGGTGCTACCAGCAGTACAGCAAGCTGCTTTAAAACCAGCTGAATGCTCCATGGCTTGGAATGCCACAACCTCAGCAGCCAGCTCAGCTCCCTGTGCCTGCAGGTGGGTGGGTGTCTGTGCCTGGCTGGGAGCAGAGCAGAGCTCCATAGCCAGGCTGGGTGAGGGACAGAGGCCAAAGAGAGAGAGAGCTCAGGGGTCTGTGCAGGCAGAGCAGACTCAGGAGTTTTCAGTGTGTCCAAGAGGAGCAGAACAGCGACAGTCCCTCATATGCTCTCACTTCATCCCTGGGAAACTTCAGAGATTTCTGTTTGAAAACACTTTTCAATATGGAGCAGCAGCTGAAGCCCCACATTCTATGCATTGCTGCTGCCTGGGTCCACTGTGTGGGTAATGAACACGACACAGGCTGGCTCAGGAAGCCTGGGTGCTAAGCTGTGTGTCCAAAGGAGAGCCAAGGTAGCTCTCCTCAAGCCAAGTGCTTCTTCATACTTAAAAAAATGAAGTTTGGGATCAAATAAAGCCATTCACAAACCCAGATTTAACAGCAGCAGCAGAATGCAGAAGATGATTTATCTTCGGAGGTTGCTGCACCCCCAAATGGGCTCAAGAAGAGTATTTTGAGGAATATTTTCTAATGATAAAGCAATTAACAGCAGGCTGAGGGGCAGAGAGGCTGCTCCTGGCAGTGGACTGGGAAAGCCCTTTTTTCCCATGCCTTTCTCCTGCGGGGGGAAGGACACAGTGGGTGGGGGTTACTGGCTGGCAGCTGGCATACCATCTCTGGCCCACTGGACGGCATTTGGAAGCATCTCCAACTCTCAAGGCACCAGGATCCAGCTGATCTGAGCAGTCTGGCAGCTATGTTCTCCAACACTGGAGTTCCCAAATCATCTGAGCATCCCTATGACAAATCCTGCATTGTGGTTGAGGGTTTCTGCTTTGGGACAGGGCTGCTTTCTGCATGAAGAAATGGCTCAGGTTATTAGCTTGAATCAAAACACAGCAAGTCATCACTCACAAGGGAAGTCAAAGTAGTAATTTGCTACCATTCCTTTCTTCAGCTGCAGAGCACACAGGAAATGTGCTTTATAAAGAAATGCAGGCTGGTGGATCCTGCACTAGCATGCACCTAATGCAGGTGAAACAGGGACTGATATGCCAGCGAAGGCACTCGCTCCTTTAGAAATTCATCAGCTTAATGAGAAAAGCTTTCACTGAAACCTGCCAAGCTCCTCTCCCCTCCAGAGACACGCACAGTGTGACCAGGCAGTGACACGGGTGATGTGGGGCAGTGATGGCGTTGTGGGACCACCGGGGACCCTCTCTAAGGTGAGGTGAGTCATGTTCACCTGCATGGGCAGAGGAGCCACAGGTGCACCTTCACCTCACGCTGCATCCACAGGGATGGGAACAGTTCGGCTGCCCACGGGCACCTCGAGGCAGGTGGCAGACAGCCACAGCCCTCACCCAGAGGGACACTGTCACCTGTGCACGTGGCAGGGCCATGGTGCTCCTGCTCCAGCAGAGACAGCACCAGGAGAGGCGAGGGCACTCTGCAGCTGACTGAAGGGCTGGAGATCTGAAGGTATGAAGAGTACAAGCCCTCCAGATGCTGAGGTATTAAGCCCCATCTGTGTCCTCAGTGCTGGTCATGGGAAGCCTATTTGAGCCATACGTAATCTCAGGATGTGCAGAGCTCATTCTCTGGCTAAGGCAGAGCCCACGTGTCCCATACAGGTACACACAGTGCAAAACAAAGGCAGCAAACAGATCTAAAGAAACTAAACCAGGCCCCAGCTCATCCTCATCCAGCCTGCAGTGTACAGCGAGCAGCTGCTTAAGTCTTTCACAGCAAGAAGTCAGTTTGTCACTCAGCCCACACGCTCCTGTTCACCTTGATCCCGGTGTCACCAATGGGGACTTGGGCATAAACCAGAATATGTCAGGGCTGAAGAACAGCAGCTTGTAAGTTTTTCAACATTTGCGAACATTCACAACAATTTTTGGAATCAAAGTCCTACCTTGCACACCTGAACATAAAAGTGGGAAATATTCAAATGATCAAGGCCAGGTTGGACAGGGCTGTGGAAGTGGAAGGTGTCCCTGCCCATGGCAGGAAGGTGGAATGGGATGGTCTTTAAGGTCCCTTCCAACCCAAACCATTCTGTGATTCTGTAATTTGTGTCACAGGCCCATTAGCAATGCACAGCTACTGTGTGAGGATCCCATTGGTTCCTCACCTGCACAGCACAGGAACCCTTCCCTACCTAGAGCCACTGCCCAGATCCCCAAATCCCCTATTCCTTCTTGGCCCAAAGTAGCCTTTCCGTATGTGCACATGGGAGGTGCTCAATACTGCACAAACTGCAGAGGCTGGACAAGCTCTTAGCCTTGCCTGGGAGACCAGAGGACCCCTCTGGGGGGGCTTCACCCCTTTGGGGACCAGCACTGCCCATCCTGGACTGCCCCTCAGCTGTGGCTCCCACCCTGCTGCTCTCTGTTCTTGCTGGGACAATAGGAATTGTAGCTGCAGTTTCAGACACCTCCACTTGAGTTCAAAATGCAATTCAGGAAAACACACAGAAATTTTGGTTTTACGTTACTTGAAAAAGTTTTCAAAGAAACAAGTTTCCAGGTCCTTTGTCCAGACACCTGTCCCACCCATTGCCCCAAAACCCTGGCACAGCCCTGATCCTGCCTGGACCCAACACGCACTGAAAGCTGGTGACACTGCTAAGGGACACCCACCCACCAACCCTGCCCAGCACGGGCACACTCGGCAGCACGACCAGCAGAGGCTGAGAGCTCCAGCTGGGACTGAGACCCAGCCCTGGGGGCACCTCACTGTGCTCTGAGGCTTGGAGGAGGCCCCCAGCCCCAGGAGAGGCTTGGAGACACTTGACCCTGGGAGCAGCTTCCTGTGCTTTGGGGCTCAGGGTCCCTCCCTCAGCCCAGGAGGAGCTTGCTGTGCTTTGGGGCTCAGAGACCCTCCCTCAGCCCAGGAGGAGCTTGCTGTGCTTTGGGGCTCAGAGACCCTCCATCAGCCCCAGGAGGACCTTGCTGTGCTTTGGGGCTCCGAGACCCTCCCTCAGCCCCAGGAGGACCTTGCTGTGCTTTGGGGCTCAGAGACCCTCCATCAGCCCCAGGAGGACCTTGCTGTGCTTTGGGGCTCAGAGACCCTCCCTCAGCCCCAGGAGGACCTTGCTGTGCTTTGGGGCTCAGAGACCCTCCCTCAGTCCGGGAGCAGCTCGCTGTGCTCCCAAGGGAGTTGCTAAGCCCTTGGGTGGATACAATCTCCTCCAGCAGCTGAAGTTCCAGTTCCCGTAAGCTGATCACATTCCTGGGCCCCGGCACAGCACGGTGCAGTCAGAAATAGCACAATGTATGGCCCGGTGGCATTTGCAGAAGACACTGCTGGGAGCAGAGTGAAGGGAGCGGGGCCATGGGCAGCAGGATGGGGAGCAGCAGCACGGATCTGGGTGTCTCCAAATGCAGCCCATGGGCACCATGTGCTTTTGGGAACAGGAAGATCAGTGGGATGTCTCCTGACACACAGCTCCAGCCACCACTGCTGGGCACACAAAAATGCAGCACAGTCTGTTTTGGACTTGTTCTCCCACCTTGTATTAGTGTGCAGAGATGCTGACTCCAAGATGCTTGCAGGAAGACTGAGATGCAGTAATTAAGTTGCATGCCTGGCTTTAGTGGACTGAAGCATCTAGAAAGCAGACCAAGAAAAATCTCAAACATTCATCTGTGCTGAACTATTTCAAGTGACCAGGCAGGTGGGTTAAAAAACCACGCAGCAATCGCAGCAATCACCACCACCACTTTCTATCAAAAGATACAACCTTTTTGTGCCACTGGTAGAACAGAAGAGGTAAAAGAGGAGTGATTTATGCTGCCTCACAAGTGCTGGCAGCAGCACTGGCTGCATGGACATGCAGAGCCCTGAATGTCTTTGAAGGTGAAGTCACAACATGACGTTCCAGGTTTTATATCAGTGGTTGCTATAGATAGTGAGGGTGCACCAGCTCTGACTTTGCTGCACACAGTAGCAGCGTGATGGATGGCTTGATGTGCTGACACTCAGGGTCTATTAACCTCACAGCAGTAAAATTAAAACCTTCAGCCTTCAGGGCTTGGGGGCAGGGGGGAGAGAGAGAGAAGAGAGAAAGGATAAAGGATTTTCCAGACGGAAAAAGTAAAGGAATATACGTCTTGTAAACTTGTTCCATGCAGAGATGTAGATGAAAACCTACAAGCAGTTTTTACTAGAGGTTTTAATGCATGGAAGCACTGTGGGCAGGGAGGGGGATCTGCCAGGAGGAGCTGCTCAGGAGGATCAGAGCAGCAGACCCAGCCCTGTGGCACAGCAGAACCTGCTGAACCTGCCAAGAGCCTGTCCCTGAAGGGACACCCTTCCCACACACCTCCTGGAAAAGCTCGACCCCACCACATGATGTGTCCCTGGAGAGGGGACAGGGTGGCCTTTGGAAACATGGGTGTCCTTCCCTCCTGTGCCCCAGCCCGTGGCAGAGCTGGAGCTGTGGCTGCAGCCACTGCTCACCTCCCACAAAACATTTGTGACACCAGCCCAAGGGTCCTCACCCCGCCCTCCCAGCCCTTGGGTGGGCTTTCCTTAACGGAAAGGTGAACACTCTGAGCCAGTGTCAGCCGCTTTCCTCATGCCTCGTGCTGGGTCCCCACAGTCACACACCGGGGAAGCTACAGAGAGGCACCAGCAGATGCTAAGCACACATATTCCCCTGGTACTGATCTAAACCAAGAGTGTCTTCCAAGTCTTGAGTTCTACAGGCTGCTCTCTGCCTACTGTTTTTCCAGAAACTTGTTTTATTTCATTAAAACCCTGTCATTACCTGACTAGTATTCTCTTTGCAAAAAGAGCCTAAGGACAAAGCAATAACAAGAAGTGATCCTACCAACTCTTTCAACCCAGACCCAGTTTTAAAAAGAATAAATCCAACTGTTCCAGTTTCAAATGCATCCACAAATGACCTGCACTGTTTGTACATTTTTTTCAGTAATTACCCTCTGCAGAACAGATCACATGCCAGAAGACAGAAAGTTTCTCAACAGAAAGTGTCACCAGTCACAAACTTCTGCCATGCCCAGGATTAGCATGAACCTGAGGGCACCTCCTGGATTCTTGTTCTGATGACAATGAGCCCTTGTGCCACTGCTGGTGAAGTCCCAGCACGATGGATTTTATAGTGGACCCAGCCTGAGAAGCTGTGGCTGCCCCATTCCTGGAACTGTCCAAGGCCAGGCTGGACAGAGCTTGGAGCAACCTGGGCTGGTGGGAGGTGTCCCTGCCCATGGCTGGGGGTTGGAACAAGATGTGATCCAAGGTCTCTTTCAATCCAAACCATTCCATGTCATCCTTCAGAAAAGAACAGTCAATGAGCAGCTGAAGAAAACATTTCAGTTCCACCTGAGGGAAATCAAGGAAAGCAGCATCATTCAATCCTCCTGAACAGAGAGAATTATGCACAGACAATTCTCTGAAATGTGAAGTTTTATAAGTGATGTACCAAAAAACCAGACACACTGGTCTAATGGGGAGTCTACATAAACATGACACATGGAACACAGGAAGTTGCTTGGTTCTGCTTTTCCAGTTTTGAGCAACTGCAACTCTTTATTCAACTGTCCTGTTGCCTCCAGGTAGGCACACTGTGCTGGCAGCTCACCTCAGACATCAGGAAATCACCTCTGGAAAGCCAGCTGAAGGAGGCCAACACAATGGTGATAGATATGTATATACCCATATACACATGAGAGGAAGTTTGGCTAACGAGCACAGAGGGAAGGAAAGGTCTGATCTAGTCCAGCCCATCCCATCATCATCACCTCATTCTCAACATGCTCTTCTTTCCCCCAGTTTACAGACCCACTCTGTACCTCAGATCCCATCGTGTCTGCAACAACCCTGGCCTCCAGAGCAAGGGCTGCTCTCCTTCCCCAGGCCCTGCCCTGCAGCCTGTCCCTCTGCACCTCCTGGTCAGGTCCCACCATCACCACCACATCAGCACTGCCACTACCAGTACCAACAGCCCTGAGGACTGACTGGCATGGCCAATGTCTCACCTGAGGCATTAGATGCACAGAACTATTGGGGTTGGAAGGGACCTCTGGAGATCATCCAATCCAACCCCTCACTCTGTCCCTTCTCCTCCAGCCATGCCAGGCCAGCCAACTCAGAGCCCAGGGGGCAAGGACAGCTGTCAGGAATGGTGGTGCTCACTCCAGCTGTGCCACACTGCTCACACAGGCAGTGAATTCAGCTCACAGAAGGACCAAATTTGCTGCTCCTTTAACCAGAGCACTGTCAGGAGGAGCCATGGACTGGCCAGGACTCTTCCACTGGCAAGGACAGTGTATTCTGGGCAACAGGTTTATTTATACTCCCCATAAAGCTAATAGGAATTTGGGTCCAATCCAAACACTCTTGATGTAAGAAGGTCTTTAGTCAGAGCCAAGCAGCAGTTGAAGGGGGCAGGACAGAGGATGCAGCTGCTGTAGTTACATGCTTTTAACAGCTCAGGATGCCCACTTACCTGAGCACGCAGCAGGAACACGCCAGGCTCTGATCATTTACTCCAGCCAGGCCTGCTGAGATGGAGTCACAACCCAAGCAAAGCAAGTTCTTTATCACACTCAGGGAAGGAGTGAAGTCCCGAGACAGAGTCTACAGGAGCAGCACTAGCTTGCACACAGAGTCCTTCTCGTATGGAACAGAGCAGAATGTTCAGGGGACAACATAATGAACTGTGCTGCATAAATCACAGCCTTTGCCAACAAAGCTCTTCCTAAATATTAGTTCTGGGTTTTGACAAAAAGTTAATCCCTCCCCTTGTCTAATATCAGCTGGAATGACAGATGGTATTTCTATTCCAAATCATGCCACATCCTGTATTTTTTGGTACCAAATTTTCATCCTGGGCAGAGTTCTGACTGACTGATGAGAAAGGAAGACCCATCCTTCTCCAGTGCAAAGATTCAGCTCCCACACTTCAATTCCCACCTAATGACCTCACACAAAGAGGTTGCAGGTAAAGCCCAAAGGAATTTAATTCGATCCAGGCCATTCCCCAGTGACACACTAACAATTTAGGCACAAGCCTAATCTCAAGTGCTGTGAGACATATTGAAACACTGCTCCTCAGTTAAGGACAGGTTTTGGTACAATCATTCTGAAGAACCATAAAGAGCCTCTACAAGAAATCCAAAACCAGAGGGAGAAAAGTGCCCTCGAGGGCCCTGAACTGTCCAGGTAACTGCTGGGCACCTGCACCTACACATGATAAACACCATCTCAATCTCAATGAAAGTTTTATTTCTTTGAACCGAAAAGTATTCCTAAGAAATTGAAAGGCTAAGAATTGTAAATCCTCCAGGCACACAGGGATAATTCAGAGGCAAAGGGAGCACCTCCTGTAAATGGTGCTGATACAGAGGTACAAGTTTATCAGCTCTTTGAACAGGCAGTGCTGCTTCCTCGTGGGGTCAGTTACCCTGCACTTCCCTCTGGGAACAGGGGCTCCAAATCCCATAGTCTCCCCAAAAATTTATCATTAAAGCTTCTCACCACCTCTGAAATTACCACCACCAACTAACAGCCAGGTGTTAAAGTTTCACAATTGTCAACCTCAGATTTTATGGAGAAATAAATGCAAACAAAACAGATTTAAAAAGCACAAGGAAGGGAAGCATTGATGGGAAGCATTAGTCCAGCAAGCACTCACCTGAAACTGGAGGCAAAGTTATGTCTCAAACTGTGTTAAGAGATCTCTTATTTCTGGAGTCAGGTGCTCGACTGCCTTTGCAGCTTCTGTGATCGCTTTCCGGTACATCCCTTTCTTCTTGCGATTAAACCTCAGTTTGAAAAATTCCGAGAAAGGAGAGAGTTTGGAAACAGATAAGAACGAAGTTGTTGGAGAACCAAACCATGACACTTTAGCTTCTCGCCACGAGGGCTCCCCGTTTTCCTTCTGGCTGAGGTTTATGTCGAGAACACGTGCTGGCCACCATGGAAACCCATGAATTTTACCCCAGACAACATCCCCCACTGAAACAGTCCTTCCGTCTTCTGTGACACATTTAGACACACTCTGGGTGTGCAGTCTGACTGTCAGTGGTGGCACAATTTTACGCTCATCTTTTGAAGATGAAGAGACAGAGGCATCATCACCAGGCAAAAAGTCACACAGTTCTGGTGATGTCACTTCTGAACTGGAAGACTTGGATTCATCTAGACTGTCATTGCTACACACTGATAAACTAGAAGAATCTGCTTTTCTTTTACGATAATTCATGAGGAAAGCCAAGTTATCATGTCCGTCTTTACCCTGGGGAAATCTTTTAAAGTCATCATCTTCACCTGAACTCCCTGAAGACATCTCAGCCAAACTTCTGTCAGTGGATTCATCATTGTAAAACGCTCCAGGATTGGACTCCCTGCTGTTCTGAAGGACATTGATTTCATCAATCAGTTCTGCCTTATAAATTGAAACACTCTGCCCATCGTTGATGCGATGGGGCTTCAGCCGTATCTTTGGGGGTGGGACATCCACACTGGAATGCACTGGCCGTGTCAGCTTCAGTTTTGGAATGGAAGCAAGCTGGCTGCCTGCTGACTTGTCCATTAAACATTTGGTTTCTCGGCACCGTTCAGAGTCCCTGGTCTCCTCTTGGTCCCCTGCTCCGTTCTGCAGTACTGGCTCTGGACAGAACGGTTTGACCGAGCCATGGACCCGGGAAGGGATTTTCACCACTTCGCCTTTCCCCTGTGGAGTACTGTAGGATATTTTTATAACTGGTGTTCGATGTACCAGCTCCCCAGAAAACTTGTCGTCCTCCCTCTTCTCTCTTTTGTTCCTTTTCTCCACATAGTCAGAGTCACTGTGCTTTTTCTGCTCCTTGTCCTGGATGCTCAGCTTCCTCCTGGTTTTGGTGTTCTGCCGCGGCGCCGCGTCCTCGGGGTTCAGGGTGTTCTTGCACTTCTCGCAGAGCACCTGCCTGGGCCTCAGTCTAATGGTGCTCATGATGAGCCTCCCGGGGTCCCTGTTCCTCGACAGGCGCCTCCTCGTCCTCTTTATAGTCCGTGGTGGCGGCTGCGGGACCCACTGGTGGTACGTGTGGCGCAGCCAGAGGGGCCGTGGGAAGGGGGCCCCCTCGAAGTAGGGCGGGTAGGGGGGCAGCCCCAGGGGTGGGGGCGGCAGCAATGGGGGCACCTGCTCCTCGCCGTCCCCCCTGGGAGCATCCTTGGCCGCGGGCGCTGCCTCTGGCTCGGCCTGCGCGCCATCCCCGCCGGCAGCGGCTCCGTTAGCGCAGGCTCCGGAGGGAGGGTCCTCCTGCTTCGGGAAGGATGAAGGGAGGCAGAACAGCCCGGACCTAAAACGGGGTGACAAGGGCAGTGAGGGAAGAAACAGAGTCAGGCGCTTTGAGAAGCGCAAAGAACCCCAACCCTCCCACAACTTCAGGACTAAGAACACAACACGGTCCCTTGACTTTTAGGACCACGCAGCCAATTCTGCCACTGCAAAAAATAACAGCAGTGCAAAATATCGGCAACGTGTCCAACTCTTCTGCCAAGAAAGGCACAAAGATCAAAACTTCTCCTTCCATGAACTCTTAGCACTAAGTTTTGCTCTAAGAAGTTGTAGGTTTTATACTGCAAAGCACTTTACTGCACCAGCAGGCTGGTAAGGCTGAGGAGGGCTGGGATAAGATGAGCTTTCAGGGAGCTGTGAAACTGCCCTTCCTCACACTGTACCTGCACAGCTGATTTTCCAGCTTCTCATTCCAAACCTGAACACCTTGGCTTGGGTGGATCATTTGCACTTTTGAGCCACAGGTTCACAGGACACGGCTCTGCTTCTCTCCCCTGGTCTCCCTGTATAGAGCTGTGTTTCTTCAAACAAGGAATCCACTACTGCTTCAGAACAGCAAGATTATCAATGATGACGTTGTGCCATTCAAGGGCAAGTCTCATGACAGGCCACCAAAGTCTGAATATGATATCTTGCCTGGCTATTGACAAAAGCAGATCCTCTGAAATGCTGAAACTTGCAACTGCAATTCATGTCTTATGAATTTATGCCCTTGGCCTGACATTAGAAATATTGAGCTAACACAGCACTGGGACAGATATCTGCCCTCAAACATCCATTCCAACCTGCACTTGCTGTCTTGGCTCTCCAGAGACACCATCAGTGAAGTGTGGGGGCTTCTTAAATAACAACAAAATGCTGCACTGGGGAGCCAGGAAGGAGACACAAACAGATGGAGAACAGGTACAGACCAAACACCAGTCTGAGTTTCAGATGCTACATTCCTGTTCCCCTCCTTGCCAGCCATTGCTTTCTTTCCAACCCCCAGGAAGGAAGGACTCTTCCTGATGCAAAGGGGAAGTTTCTTGGTGGTGTTACAGAGAGGGGACACTTTGGCAAGCATTAGCAGGTGGTGTCCCCTCAGTCTCACACCCCTCACCAAGGGAAGCCCAACACCACTGCTTGCTGTGCGTTCACCGGTGCAGAGGGGCCTGGAGAGCCCTTTCCCACTACAGAAAGAATGCAGGAACTTGCTGTTGAATGACAGTTTAGTTTAACTGGGAAAGGATTAAGCTGTTGAAATCACATAATTGGAACAAAATATTTTTGTTCTAAGAGGCTTTTTTTTTTTCAAACAAGACAACCGAGAACGTAGGTGTCTTCAAACAACAGCCCAGAAAGGCAGTACAGCCTGCACAGCCAGAGACGTTGGCACTGTTCATAAACCAACCCAAAGTGAGGGCATTTCTAAATGCAACAACTGTAACTCATGGTTATGTCATGCAGTGAGGCTGCATGGCTTGGTCACACCACACCACTGCTCCTTGTGAGGACAGAGCCCACTGCCCCTGCTCCTGCAGGCCAGCCAGCCAGCCCCTGTCCCTTCCCACAGCCTGGCTCTGAGCAGGCAGGTCACCAAATCCATGTCCTTCCCTGGCATCCAGCCTGGCACGGAGCTGCTTGCTTAGCACAAGTGGAGCACCCAAAGGATAACTCACATGACAGTTTACCCCTGTAACATTAACCTACCAGCACCCTGTAACCCTGCTGGGTTGGACACGGCCTCAGTGCCACAGAACGTGCCCCACGGGCACTGCCTGCCCCCACTGTCACCCTGTGCCCGGGCACCAGCTCAGCAGAGAGGCCTGTAACAAACTTGGGGACAAACTTCTCTGCAGGACCTGCTGGGAATAGGACAAAGGGTGATAGTTTCACACTGACAGAGTTAGATGGGATATTGGGAAGAAATTCTTCTCTGTGAGGAGCGTGAGGCCCAGAGCAGCTGTGGCTGCTCCATCCCCGGAAGTGTCCAAGGCCCAGGCTGGACAGGGCTTGGAGCAACCTGGGCTGGTGGGGGTTGGAACTGAATAACCCTTTAAAGGTCCCTTCTGATCCAAACCATTCCACAATTCCATGACTCTATGCAGCAGTGCCAGTGTTCTGAGAGAAGACACAGCCTGCCTTGCCTGAGGGATTACACAAAATGCCATGCTGGACAACAGAGCATCTCAAGATTAATCCTCCGTGGCAGCACCTTCCACATGGCCAGGTAGTGGCTCTGTCAGGAGGGCTATGGCCAGGTGGGGACAGAGGAGCTCTGCACATCCTGCCGCAGCACATGGCATGAAAGGACTGCTCCTGTACTGGAGGGTCTCTGAAGGCCAAGAGGGCAGTTCTGTCGAGGAATTGTGCTTTTCCCACGACCTCCATGCCAGCCCCAGGCAGAGGCAAGAGGAGCTCTGCTGTCCTGCCTGCCCTCTCCCGAGACACTGTGCCCCCCAGGCTGCCATCTCGGGCACAGGAGGAAGGCAAACAGCTGCAGCCAGGCCAGTCCTGCCCTGTCCCTGCACTGCCAGTGCCAGCAGTGCTCCTGCAGCAGGACTGAGCCCCTGCCACCGCCCCAGGCTGCTTTTGCCTTCCCTGTCCCTCCCCTGCACACACTCTGCAGGGGTTTCTCTATCCCTCCAGATGCTCCAGAGGGTTTTCCCATCCCCCCACACTACACACTCCAGAGGGATCTCTCTATCCCTCCCCCCCGCACACTCCAGATGGGGATGCAGTGACAGCCCCAGGAAGGACAGCTACAGGTGGCTGTGTCCTACCCTCGCAGAGCTGTCCCAGCTGCCATGCCTGCAGCCCCCGGCACTGCCCCCAGCCTGAAGCTGCCCCTCCACGTAGGCAGAACTCCTCCTAAGAGGATTTACTGCTGGTGCCTTTCCACCCACTGCAGAATAGGGAACGTTCCATCTGACACACTTGGCTTTCCAAGAGAAGCTCACTCTTCCCACAGGAAGGAACATCAAGTTCACCACCTTTCCCCACCTCCCCCCAACTTTTGTGTGCCAACGCTCACTGTCACTGTTGGTCCTGCAGACCTGAGCCCATCCAGCCAGGAAGAAGGTGCCAGAGGGGGAGGGCAGGGGCAGTGTGTGGCAGTGTTCAGGCCAGGTTGGACAGGGCTTGGAGCAGCCTGGTCTGCTGGAAGGTGTCCCTGCCCATGGCAGGGGGCGGCACTGGATGGGCTTTAAGGTCCCTCCCACCCCAAACCAGTTTGTGATTCTGTGATTAAAGCAGCAGGAAATACTGTGTGATGGGATTTCGCCCTGCTTGTAATCCCCCTTTCTGGGGCAGCTGCAGCCAAATGAACTCAGTTACGTCAATCCAGCCTCTGCTTAGCACAGGAGATGCTGTTTTTTAACTATGCACAAGTATAAATCAGAGGACAACTAATTGTAAGTTCAGCTGTAACAAAACTGCCAAGTCTTATTATCAAAAACAGTGTAACTGCAGTCAAACTGCATTTAAATCTCCGCTCAAGCGTGGACACTATGGAGCTCACTTTGAGCACAGCTAATTTATCAGAAACAAATAAGTGGCAGTCACTGGGCAGGCCCTGGAGCTGCTGTACCACCCAGGCTGTGGCAGGAAAAGGGACACCCGCAGAAAGGACACAGCCACTTTTTTCTGCAAATCATTCCCCGGTGGCTGGAAAGTCAGGCATGACTGTGCCCTACACCCCCATTCCTAAAGGCACAGGGCAGAAGGCAGGGTGAAGGCAGCCCTGCTGCCCACACTGTCTGCAGGCTGGCACCCCCAAACCTGGGCAGGTGGTTTGAGGTTCACACCTGTGCCTGCCTTTCACGGCTAAAATAATGGAATTAGTTGTCTGGTGGGACCTGGATGGACAGGGGTCCCCTGGGTGCTCAGGGTGGTCTGCTCAGCCCCCTGTGACACTCCCTACATCATAGGAGAAATAATCATGGAATCTCAGAATGGCTTGGGTTGGAAGGGACCTTAAAGCTCATTCAGTTCCAACTCCCCTGCCATGGGCAGGGACACCTCCCACTAGACCAGGCTGCTCCAAGCCCCATCCAGGCTGACCTTGAACATTTGCAGGGATGGGGCACAACTAAGTAGAAGAGATTCTTCCTCTATGTAATGCTAAACCCACTTTAACCACAAAAGAAAGCTGAAGAGCCACCATACAGGCCTTCCCCTCTTTGGGGGTATTCTCCTCTCTCTGTGCAGGTAAAACAACCTGCTCTGGTGGCTCCTCTCCTGCCAGTCCTACCCCACTGCCCCGTGACCGCACACAGGGACAGGTCGGTGGGACGTGGGCACAGCAGGAGCCAAAACATCTCTGCCACCTCTCTGTTCGGGGCACTCCAAGCTCAGCACCAAGCTGATAAACTGCTGCTGCCTTTGGGACACATCCTGACCTTCACCTTCCAACCACTGTCAGACTGGTCCTGTGTTCTGCTGTGGAATGAACAAGACCTCTCCTGCCCTCCACACCCCAAACTGGGGTGGCTGCAGGGGAAGAGGCTCGTTGAGCCCACTGCCCGTGCTCACACAGGTCTGCAGGGCTCCCCAGGAGGAGGCACCGCCACACACCCGCTGCTCCCCTTCTGCTCACAGCCAGGCGCAGGAGCCGTGGCTCCCCCCGCACAGCACAGCACAGCACAGCACAGGCAGCACTCAGCACCCCGCGGGCAGGACGGGCACTGCTCTTGGCCACAGCCCCGCTGCTCTGCTGGCCACCAGTGGGCCTCCCACCACCACACACAGTGCCACCAGTGAGGGGCTGGGGCAGCTCTGGCTCCAGCACTGCCTTAAACCCTGGGAAAAACGCCCCGCTGGTTGTTTCCTGAGGGCAGAGGGGGATGGGGAGAGAAGAAAAATAATAATGGAAAAAGGTTAGGGTGAAAAAAACAGGTGAAAAAATAATCGCTGCAAAGGAAGTGGAATGTGCCGGGCCAGAAACAGCTGGTTTGGGAGGCTGGAGGGACACCAATGGCTCTGGCTGGGACAGACCCAGGGCTGCTTTATGGGCTCCCGGCAGCACTTTCGAAAATGCTGCTCCAGTTTTCCAGGATAGCCACGTGAAACTAAACAGTGAAAATGAAGCACCAGCACCACGGCCCAGCCCAGCACCGGGGCTGGGGGGGACACATTCGGG
>JAWWEV010000169.1:35522357-35562789 GCA_035583235.1 Hafferia zeledoni | reverse complement strand
CTCCTCCTCCTCCTCCTCCTCCTCCTCCTCCTCCTCCTCTTCCTCCTCCTCCTCTCTGTGCTGAAGTGGGGGGTTTCCATCGCTGGCCTTCCTCTTGCTCTCTCACCGAGGCTGCACAGGGGTTATCCCGTGGGGTTTGCTCCCCAGGGTATCCCAGTGTAGCTGGCAGTGGGCAGGTGGGTGGCTGTGGTGCCTCTGGGGGGTGGTGGGTGCTGGTGGTGCATCCCCAGGGATGTGCTGAGGCCCCACAAGCCACCCACACTTGGGCACCAGCGCCCCGAGGTGCTGTGCAGTGTGGGGGTGCTGTCCCCAGGGTCTCCTCAGCCCCTGCAGCCCATGGCAGTACCAGCTGCAGGGGAGGGCGATGCCCTCTGCACTGTGTGTCACTGCAGACCTGGCCTCCCTCCTCCCTGTGGCTGGAGTCTGTCAGGAGCTCTCTTTCCAGTGCGAGTTGGTACATCAGTGTGCTCCAGAGAATTCCTTGTCACAGAAGTAGGATGCCTGCCTTCCCCAGAGGATTTGAACTTGGTGAATAATTCTGTTTGACATCCTGTTGTGAATTTGGGTCTGCTCTCTTCTTACGGAGTTGAAATCAATCCCGAGTGGTTGTGGCCATCCCTTCCATGCTCATGCAGGTACTTGGTGGGCCATCTGGCAATGCTCAGGTGCTTGGATGCATCAGTGTGGTCTGTCCATTGAATGAGTCTGTCCTGACACCTCCAAAAGAAAGAACAGACTTCTTGACTGCAGAGAGCACTGAAGGAAGTCACTGCTCCTACCTGGGGTCAAGTAAAAGTATCTTCAGGTATTCATCAGTCTCTTGTGGCTCTTGTTTCCTTCCCAGATTTACTGACATCACCAGCATGTGTGAGTGACAGCCCCTCATTTATGCTGTGTCGCTTCTAATTTTTCCTTCTTTGTGAGGAAAAGCTCCTTCTCTTGCCAGGGCTGTGGGAAATGCCTGCCCAGCTCAGTGTGTGGCAGAACACAGACCCATGTGCAGGAACACCGGCAGTTGCAGAGGGACCAAAGCCCCTCTTGGTGTTGGTGTTCACCAGCCTTGGAGCTGCTGGTGCCAGCGGTGCCGCCACTCGCTGTGGTGCCGGTGCCGGTGCCCAACCTGCCGGGGCAGGTGCCTTCCCTCCTGCACCCTGTGAGAGCCAACAGTGCTGCTGGGCCCCGTGTCTCCCCTCTTCAGCCCAGTGTGCCACAGAGGCGAGGGGCAGTGCAGAGGCAGCATTTCCACAGCCGCAGTTGTGCCGAGCAGCACATCCACCAATCCCAGCCGAGGGTATTTTGGGAGCGTGTCTGCTGCTCACGAGCCTCTGGGACAAAGATAGGACCACGCGCCCAAAATAGCGCCCTGGAGCCTGCACACCCCACCAGTGGCTGCTCTTGGGAGGGAAATCCAGAGTTTGTTTTCAAGTCATCATTGCTGTGTTGACAAGGCTGTCGTTGGGAAAACGCTCTCGACTGGAATGTCTGAATTAACTCCAAGAGCAGTGTATGCACATGCCGACAGCACTCCCTGCTCACCACCCAGCCTGAGTGAGGAAAGGACTTGCTGGATTTTTAAATAGATGTATCACACAGAATCAGTGATTGGAAAAGACCTCCCAGCCCATCCAGTCCAACCTGTGGCTGATCCCCCACTTGTCATCCAGCCCAGAGCACCAAGTGCCACGTCCAGTCATTCCTTGGACTCCTCCAGGGATGGAGACTCCACCACCTCCCCGGGCAGCCCTTTCCAATGTCTGACCACCTTTTATGTGAAGAAATTCTTCCTGATGTCCAACTGTAACCTCCTCAGGTGAAGCCTGTTGAGGGAGAAAAGCTGCTGAGCAGCCTCAACTATCTGTTGTGGGGTTGAGGTTTTTCTGTTGTGATTCAGTGCTACTCCCTTTTAGAGCTGTTGGCTGAGGGGGCTCCTTTGGCCCCCTGTGTGTGAGGGCACCAATCGTGGCTGTGGGCACTGTGGTGGTGGTGGATGTTCTTGGGGCAGCCATGGTGAGGGGACCCTCCCTGGGAGCAGAGCCCCACTGCTCTGCCCCTGAGCCAGGGAGGGGTTTGTGCTGGGTGCCTGTGTGTTCATTAATATGGAACCCCCAACCCCAAACCAGGCATCACTGTATTTCTATGGTCCTGATGCATCCAGTTGCCAAGAAATGAGCACAGCTGCCAGTCCTGCCCTTTTTCAGGGGATTTTTTTCTATTCTTGTTGATTTTCTTTGTGGTGCTCCAGTGGGGTGAAATGCTGCAGCAGGGACCACCTTCCTTGCTGTAACTGTGGTGTGTGCAGCAGTGCTGGAGTGTTAGAAAGCAAAAAAAGGTCATTGCATTTTGGAATATCTGCTCTGTTGCATCTCTTGCAGCTGAGGTGCTGCTCAGACACCCACAGATGAGAAGCAGGGACAGAAGTGTCTCTGCTGAGCTACTGCTGAGTTAGTGTTGGTTTCCCTTTGTGTAGAATTCAAATGGTTTGTGCTCACAGAATCCCAGACTGGTTTGGGTTGGAAGGGACCCTGAGGATTATCTATTCCAGCCCCACTGCCATGGCCTGATCCCCATGGATTCAGTACTGCAGTAGAACAGTCGACAGACTGATCTGGCTGGTGCACAACTGACTTTTTTGGTGTATTTTCCCAGTGTTCTGAGAGTTGTCACCAGCCCCAGTGACACAGCAGGAGGAACAAGAGTGTCTTTCATGCCCCACAATGGATTTGCTGGTGTGGCAAGTAGTAAAAGCCCCTTTTGATTGAAAACCAGAAGCAGCTGATTGTAAAAAATGTTCTTGGGGCCTTGATTTTACAAAGAGTTCTTGTCCCAGGACTGTTACACACTGAGCCTTCAGGAAGCTCCAGTGCTTCTGGATTGATTTGGGAAAAGCAGGGATAATCAGGAGATGTGCAATAAATGGTAGAATGTGTGACTGAATAGAATGAGGAAGGTTGTTCCACAAAAGACCTATTTTTCAGGCTCAGACCTCTTAAAGACTTTCATGTAATTAAAAAAAAAAAAAGGTTGCTCTGAATTCTGTCTTGTTCTCAGCTCTTTTTAGATTCTCACTTAAAAATGCTCCTGTGTGATCGTCACACACCGGTTGCCACTGTGAGCCCAGCAATTTTGTCACAATACTTCCCTGTTTGTTGCTGCATAGAACATGAAGTTAAACAAGAAGTGGGCAACTCCTTCTCCTCTCTGCCCTGAGCAGCCTTTGTGGCTCTCTTTAGGTGCACAGAAAAAATACACCAGGTCTGAGGATTTCAATTACCTGCAGTGATTGGATTTCATGTCACCCTTTCTTGGAAAAGCGTTGGTAATTATTAATATTGCTAACTTTCCTATTAATTAACATTTAAAATCTTCCAAATACTGTCAGGGCCTTCCCAAGTGATGTGGTACTGGGCTTAGCCATGGTCTGTTTGCTTTGAATCTCCTTGTAAGCCATTTCCCTGATCTTTTAATACAAAACCTTGTTATTTTTCCTTCTCCCAAGTGGCTCCATCTCCCCAGGACTCAGTTGTGTGGTAGCAGGAGGGTGGGATACTGTTACAGTGTGATAAAGTGCATTGGATTTCACGTTAGCAACTGGTCCATCCCTACAGTGACTCTTGCTGCTGGTTATTATCTGTATTTCCATGGCAACGGGAAGGGCTGGTCATGGACCCAGGGCTGCTGCACGTGTTGCTGGCTTGGGAGTCAGGGCAGGGTGCCCTCTGCCACCAGAACCCCAGGGCTGCTTCAGATGGGGAGCAGGGCTGGTCTCTGCCTTAGCAGAAACTGTGCCCATCTTGTGAAAAGCTACTGACTGGTTTTGTTCTCATTTTCCCTCATCAGCACTCAACTTTCCGTACTGCATCTCCTCCAGATGAGATCCCTGAGCCATGCCAGCCCCCTGTCTCCACGTGTGGTCACACCAGCAGGCACTGCCAGTGCCAGGGAGCCCAGTGCAGCTGGGCAGGAGCGTGTCCTGCCCTTCCCTGCACGCCTTGACAAAGTGTGAGCGTCCCTATTGCTCCCCGAGCTCGTCAGCCTGTGAGCAGTAACACAGCCTGACAACCCTTAAAACCCGACTGGAGAATCTGTTCTCCTGCAGTCTCGGGGCACTGCTTGCCACAGGTTGCCTGTTGCTATATAAAGAAATAGTCTGTTGTTTCTAAATTCACCCTGTTAATGTCATAGAGCATAAAGAAAAACAGCAACAATGCACTGGCATTTTGGGCAGCAGTGATGTGGGAGTGGTGCAGGGTGGCCATGCCCAGCTGTCTGGTGCTCTGTGTTTGCTCCTCTCTCTGTTTAATTCCCAAGGCTGTTGGGGCACCTCTGTGTGTCTGCCCCACAGGTACCCCTGCCCTGGGGGCCTGGCAGCTGACTCGGGCTTTGACCTTGTCAGAATTTTTAAAGCACCAAGAAGGGCAGTGGAGCAGTGCAGGGGGTGCAGGATGTGGCCTTTCCATGGGTAGGTGGGCTCATTGGGGTGGAAGCCCTTTCCAGGTGTCAGGGAGGCCTCCCTCAGGTTTCATTAGCACACAGGCTGTTGTCAGTCTCCTGTGAGCAGTTTGCAAGCCTTTGCAAAATCTGGATACAGGCACTGGTCTGCCCACAGTCGTATGTCTGTCTGCCCGGTGCTGTCAGAGAGCTTCTTCTCTGCCACCAACAATAACCTTCTCACAGGGCAGGGAAAGGCCAGATCTGTAACTGCCATCAAGAATAATCATTAAATGTAAGAAATTATCTGTGATGCCATAATTACAGGCACATTTACAAAAAATGTAATTCTTCTCAGTAGGATAGGGCTGTAAAATGGATGTAAACTATCTGGACAGCTTCTCCTTACAGCCCCCAGGTATCCCCCAGCTTCTCCTTACAGCCTCCAGGTATCCCCCAGCTTCTCTCAACTGGTGTTCCTCATGTGGACCTGCTGTTGGGAGTGTGATTTGGCTTGTTCTGACAGACCCAAGATCAGATTTCCTGGGTATGACCTAAATGGCAGCTCCATTCCCTGGGTTTGTCTTTGAGCCTTTTTGGGAAGCCCCAGTGCTTGCAAGTTCTTTGTGTCCTAACACGATGCAAATTCAGCGTCAGGTTTGCTGCAAAGTAGGTCTCGATGCAGCCACGTTTTCAGGCGTTGAGCTCAAGCAGAGCCATATGGAACTGTCAGATCCGTGTCCTACATACCTGGATTCCTTCCTGGGGCTGATTCTGAGGGGGTTGTTTGGTACCTCAGGATGTGGTACACACCTGCCTGCAGGTCACCTCCTAGTTGATGTGTTGGCTCTGAGCACATGGAGGTGTTTGCCCAGGTGGCCCCAGCACCATCCAGTAGTGATGTTCTTGCTTAGAGCCTGTTGGTTTGTCCTTGATGGGGAGTGTCCCTTTGGGTCACACAGTCCTTCTCTGTAGGCACATGAATGTCCAGGTGTTACAGTCACCGATTTGACTGATGAGGTGGGGTCCAAGGAGTGACCCTTTGGACTGCACAGGAGGCACACACTGCATTGGGCTGGGAGGCTCCAGGCTGGGCTGTGCCCCTGTGCTGGACTTGTGCTCCCCACACTGGCACCAGGAGCACGAGGAGTGTCCTCATGGGTGCCCCGTGGGTGCTGGACATGAAATGGGGAAAGAGACAGATGGGATGCAAAAAAGGTACCTGATTCTGAGCTTCTGCTTCTTTTAGACACCGAGGCTGTCCCAGTGCAGTGCTGTGGCTGCCCACCAGGCACCAAACCTGTGTGTGTCCAGCCTCAGCAGTCAGAGTTGCCTCGGGTGGTGTGCCCTGAGGTGGGTGACACACACAAATCCTCCTGGTTTTTCCCCTCTGGAGCCCAGTGGCCTCCATGGTGCAGAGTGACCAGCGAGTCAGTGCCAGGGAGGTGGTTTGGGTGCCAGGGATGCACAGACCTGATGACCTGGCTGAGACCTGCCCCTAATTAAAGCCCACTGTGTTTGGCGGGCAGCGAGACACCATTAAGTGGCACTGGAGGCTGCTTGGGTGACACTTAGTACTGGCAGTTACTTAAAAAGCAGTTACGAGGACAGCTCTGAGGGACACGAGTGAGGGTGTGGGGTGGCTTCCTCTTGTTACTCTTGTTGCCTTTTCTGTCTGTAACCCCCCCTGTCTGCACTCTGGCTCTCCCATCCCCGAGGGAACTCGTGATGTGCCAGAGGCGCCTGCAGCCGCTCCCAGTGCCGGGCCGTGGTCATTCATCACCCAGCCTCGCCACCCTCCTCTGCCATCCCTCCATCCACCACATCCACCACCCACCACTTCCATTCTGTTTCCGCTGCAAATCTATATCAGCAAATGAGCAAAATAAATGTTGCTTGTTTGTTTTGACAATTACAGTACAGATTTAATTACGCTCCTTCTTCCGCATATACTGCTGAATGTCATGTGGTGTGTTCGGCGTAAACAAAGATGTTCTGCTAATGTGAGATATGGTTATTAAAGACACGCTGTCAGGCTGCAGCCTCATCTCCCAGCCAGTCAGCTGGAGCCCAGCTTCCAGCATCTGTGTTCCTGTGTTCATGTGCTGCCCGTGAGGATGAGGCAGATGCTGAGCAGAGACGTCACCAAGAGTGACTGGGGGAACTGTGGGGAAGTGAATAAGGAAACAGAAAAGTAAGAAAAGAGAGAAAACCACCGCTGTGTCTTCAATTATTTTGAGGCAGCAGCTTCGGGTGTCAGCAGGAATACAATATTTCAGTCTCAGAGTGAGTTCTCTGTTCAAAACAGTGGTGATCCTCAATTGTCACCATGAAAAGGGCCCGATTTTCCTGCTCATCACTTACTGCCTTTGAAGGATCTGTCTTAAAGCCTAAGCCTATTGTGTCATGTGAAAGCAGCTGTAGCATTGTCTGGTAATGGTAAATTGGCAATGACTTTGCATTTCATAATTAGTTAACAAGGAGTCACTTACAATGTGCATGTCTCTCAAACCCCACTGAAATGTGCAGCACACGTTTGACATTATTAATTAAAAATAGGAACTTCAAATGCTCTTGTGCAACAGTTCCTATTTCCCCTCACTCTGTTGGGCCGTTGACAGGGATAAGGGTGCATTAAGGCAGGGGTTTGAATTTCTTTCTGAAAAATGCTTTGGGACTCCAGGGTGATTCAGGGGGGCATAAGAGCCCATCGAGTGTGTTTCAGATCCATCAGCCCTCATCTCTAAGGCTCCCAGCCAGGGCTCTGTGGGCTTCCCCCACTCCTGGTGAAGGTTGTTCCCTCAATTAAATCTTGTTAGAAAATCTCTCAAGGAGGTAATTCGAGGGAGAAATTATTTCTAGAGATTCTTGTCAAATGACAGTGAGCTTTTAATTAAATGAGTGTCCATTACTTAATGGCAATTATGGAGAGAAAATCCTTCTGAGAGAGGCAAAGCTCCACTTTCCTAAGGAAAATTTGCTTTTTAAAATAATAAGGCAAAGATGGCTTATTCTGCTCCAGAACCGAAGCCTGAAAGAAATGAAAGTCTGTCTTTGGAGGGGTTTAATTTGGCAAGAGAAAGGCACTGGTGGTGTCTCTGTGCCTGTGTGTGCTGTGAGAGCAGCCCCACCACAGAACTGGCTGTCGTGGCTTCTCCCCATCGTGGCATGGACCCAACGGCCCCATGGGTGCTTTGGGGGTGCTCCAGCCCTTGCTGGGGGTTTGCTGTTTGCCCCCAGCCATTGGTGCCAGTGCTCCAGCCCTTGCTGGGGGTTTGCTGCTCATCCCCAGCCATTCAGAGCATTTCCCAATGTATTCCAATGGACCTGGAAATGAGCTGTGCCACCAGAGGGGTGTGAGGAGGTTGCTGGTGGGAGGTTGCAGGCCTGGGCTGGGGGAGCTGTGTGGGTTTGAGCTCCATCAGATGGTCCATGGCTCGTCCCAGCCCTAATCCCACCTCACTGGAGAGCCTGGTTTAGCAATGAGTGAGAAAACATGGCCCAGTCTTCCTGGTTTAGAACCAAAGGAGTGTTTTTGAGATTTGCCTTACGTCTTTTGGGTATTTTTATCATCTGCCTCATTTGAACGGTCTCAGCTGAGTCATCTCATCCCTAGTTTAGATTTATGCTCCTTCTACACCCACTCCAGCAGGACCTGGATCCTCCCAGCACAGCCTGCTCTGGCCTCACTGGAGTCATGCTAGTCTGGCATTAAATTATATGGGCACTGGGTTGAGGAGTTATGAATATTGATATATTTTATTTAGCAGCCTTCTGCTTTTAATGAGTGTCCATAAAACAGTAATTCATAATTTATCATAAATAAAGACAATAGATTAGGTTGCAATTTAATTATTGCTTATTTTTGTAGCTGTTGTGGGGTTTGTGTAGCAAAATACAGACAGGAAGAGCAACCGTCTCTAAATTCCAACCCTTCTGTTGCACAGTGGATTAAGGTAACAACTGTACCCCCTCCAATGGTGCTGCTCACAGAGGAAATGACAGGACTCAGGGCTTAGTAGGAACCTTGTCTAGTTTTGAAATTCCAATAATTACTATTCCGATACCCTGGTAATAGAGAGTCAGGGATTCACTAACACAGATTGAAGGCATTTTTTGTGCTTGCATTGACTGGTGATCTGTGCCAGGACAGGAGGACACGGCCTCCACCTGTGCCAGGTGTAAAGCAAGATCCATGCAGCTATTCCCCCAAAGGACAGCAAAGCAGTGGAAAGGATTCAGAGGTTTATTTCAGAGGTGAGGATGCTGCAAACTCACAGATCCCATAGTGCTGTATGGCAGGACCAGCCCCAGGGCCTCGTTCGGGCAGCAAAGCTTCCTTGGCGAAACCTAACTGCCTCCCTGGTAGCAAAATCTCCTGGAAAAGAGCTATTCACCCCTACAGGAGAGGGTCAGGTTGGACACTGGAAGAATTTCTTCATGGAAGGGGTGGTCAGACATTGGAAGGGGTTGCCCAGGGAGGCAGTGGAGTCTCCGTGCCTGGAAGTGTCCAAGGAATGACTGGACGTGGCACTCAGGGTTCTGGTCTGGTTGACAAGGCAGGAATCAGTCACAGGTTGGAGATCTTGGAGGTATTTTCCAGCCTCAGTGATTCTGTGATTCTCCCTCCACAGCCACTTGGGTTCTGCTTATTTAATGAACAAACCCCCTCCAAGTGGGGACAATGGACAGCTGCTCCGCTCGTTTTATTCCAAATGGTGAATATTGTATTTATGAGAGAGAGATCCACATATGGTCCATCTGGTACGAGTTACTCAGCTGTTCACTTCACAGAGAAGAGAACGTTTCTGTGTCTCTCCCGTGATGTTCACATGAAGAGCTGAGCCTTTTTAAAGCTGTTTAATGTTTTTCTTTGCAGAGGGGTTGCTTACACATGAGAAATCCCTTTAAAGCATGCTCTCCGTGTTCCCAGAACCCCAGGGCTGCCAAGGTGTGCCAGGGTGGTGGGTCTGGCTGGGGCTCACGTGAGCTGCCTGTGCTGTCTGTGGGCCATGGGGGCTCAGTGGAGCTCCCTCTCCCACTGCTCCAGTGGGAGCACCAGTTCAACACCTCTCTTCCAGTCCCTGTGTTGTAGAGGGAAGTTGCCAGATGTGTTGAAATTGGGTAAAACGGGGCAGAGCACCGTGTTGTGAGCAGGGTTGGGCTCAGGGTGGCTGTGCATGCCATTGCTGCTCCCACCAGCTCCCCGGGAAGGTGGTGGCTGATCCCAGGCAATGCCAGGGGGTCTGGAGCTGTTCCCTGCTGTCTCCTCGGCGGGCTATGCCACCCTCTGAATGCCTGGTAGCTCCTCTGGGCTTGGCTGAAGTTCGGACACTGTGGTTAGAGCTGGATGGCACAAAAAGCTTTAGGAAGTGGAGGAGGAGTTTGCCAGAGACTTTAATTTTGCATTGAGCCTAAGGGAAGTGAGAGGAGCCAGACACACTCAGGAGAGAGACAGGAACTGTCCAGAAATATCATCCCATCTTTGCCCCTGGAAGCATTGAGAGTTTCTGATTGATTTCAGGGGAAGCAGCACTGGAGAGTGAAATGAAGGAAGTTGCAGAAGATGCAGTAGGTCAGAGATGAGATAGTTTAAAGCACTGGTGAGCTGACAGTTGCTAAGAATAGATGAGACAGAGACAGAGCACAGTGTCAGGTAGTCTGGGGGGTGTTCCTGCCCACGGGGCATCTCTGGCCATGGCAGCAGCAGCAGTGCTGGGGGACTGGGAGGAAACTACTTAGGGAGCAGCTCTGCAAGAGTAGAACTGCGAGGGGTTGGATGCACAGTGAAGCCTTGACATGGTGGCTGCTTGGGGAGGGACTGGAGCTGGACCCTGCCCAGTGCCCAGGACCTCTGACCCACTCAGGAAGGTGGTCTGGAACCACGGGACAGTACCAGAGGGAGGGAGGGAGGGAGGGAGGGAACACTTCCATCTGGGGGACGAGGCTGGTGTCTCTGGAGAGCGTGGTGCTGACCCACCGAGGTGGGGAGTGGTGCCCACAGTGCCAGGGGGGACACAGAGGAACAGCTGCCCCCGTGGGGGGCTGAGATCACTCCGTAGCCTCGACCCCTTTCATCTCTGCACTTGGCAGGGAACTTCCCTGGTTTTGAAACTCCAATAACCATTATTCTGATACCCTGGGCATAGAGTCAGGGATTCACTGACACAGACTTAGGGCATTTTTCGAGCTTGCACTGACTGGCAATCTGTTAATATTTTTTGAATTAGTTTGTGTTGACTGTATGGCACATTCTTTCCATATGAACATTACTATTCCATACTGGTTTTGAGGTGATGCTGGCCAAAGCCCTTGGATTAGGCTGATGGTGAGACATGTTGCTTCACATCTTCAGGTCTTCCAGTGTTGGGTTACAGACTCCCCACGTCGTTGGGTTTCCCTTTGGGGTCAGGGGACATCACCAGCAGTTCCCATCTCCCCCTGAACTGTAACTGGTAGGGCTTCTGGCCATGCAGAGCTGTGAGACCACAGGGTCTCCTCCTGATAGACATGCACAGCTAGGAAAGCAAAAACCTCTGCAGGTATATCTGCAACTTAATGCTTGTCTATAAAATATTTATTATTCCATTTTGGAAACTAATGTTACTGAAAAATTATTTTTTAAGAATTCTTGATCATCTCAATTAGAAAGAAAAACAATTTCAGCACACTTAGAAATGCATGGCATAAACAGGAATAAAAGCCTTTGGTTTGCTCTGTGTGCTGCCTGGTGGGACATGTGCTGCAAGCAACTGCTGCAATTGCCATTTCCGTGACACACACACACACACACACACACACACACACACACACACACATTAAATTTTGATTCACGTCTCTGACATCTAGAAAATTGCTCCTTAACAAAAGGAACATTATAGTCCTGCTATGAAATGCAGGCTTGGTCTGGCCACATTTTGGATAATTCTACCCTATTCTTTAGAAAATTGGTTTTATTACTGATAATTAGGCTAAAAGGAAGACTGTTTAATCCTGGACAACCCAACTTTCTGGGACATTAAGTTCTAATGGGCAGATATAAACCGGTTTTTATAGATGCGTCTGACATCATCTGGCTGCTTATTAACTATTAAACCTTGTTTCAGTAATTCTCTTGGCAGCTCTGTGTGTGTTGCCATAGTTTCTTTGTTAACAGAGCAAGACATTAATGTGTTTTGAGTTCTTCTTGCCCAAAAGACATGAAAAAACACCTTATGTCTAAAGATGCAGACTGGAACCTGTTCCAAGCAGAGGCAGAGCTGGTGTCCCACCCTGCAGCTCTGCAGCTGGTGGCACATGGGGTGTGGGTGGCACTGCTGGGACGGTGCTGGAACCCCCCCTTGTGTTGTCTGGGCTCTGCACACCTTGGGCATGAGGAAGGAAATGCAGGGTGTGCTTTAGGCAGTGCCTGGGCCACCAGAGTAGAGATTCTGGACCCTGTGAGGAATGTGTGGCCGGGGACGCTCGGGGACACCTGGGGACAGGGTTCCTGGGCAGCATGGGGCTCTGTGGGCACCTGCCTCAGGTACCATTGCCCATTTTTGACCTGGGAGATGAGTTGTGCCCTTTTCATCCCCTTCTCCTCACTGGCCACCAACACCTGCACAGCCACGCCAGCCTGGCCTGGCCTTTTGGAGGACTTTCAATGTGGGATAGATCAAACCTGGAAGATAAATAGGCTGAAATCAATCCCGTCTCGCAGCTGACAGTCATCAGCTTCATCCTGAACTCACTGAGGGAAAATCTGTGGGAGATCTGTGCAGTACTGAAAGGCTTTTGTAAGTAATTACAGGCTTAAGGGAAATTGTAGCATTGGATAGTGACAAGTGGTATTTATTCCATATTTTGTTTGATACTGTAAATTGCATATTTATTTTAAAAAAGAAGCAGGCACTAACTGGACCAGCATCTCCTCCGGCACCAGGAGTTGTGGCACAGCTGCATCCCGGCTCCCCCACTCCTGCTGGAGCCAGTGGAGTCAGCCAGCAATTAACACAGCAATTCTAAAAGGAAAAACAAATGCCTACGTATATGCAAAGTCAGCCTTGGTTTGCTCAGAGCAGCTGGGAAGGGCCTTTCGGGGAGAGGTTCCTGTCTGGGGATGATTCAGTGTCAGCACTTGGTTCCGTTACCCTTGGAGATGCTCTGTAGGAATTCCAAGCAGGTAGCTGAGACATCCATACTGTTTACAGAAGAAGGCTGGAATGTTGCTTTGCTGGGATGCTGGGTGGGCTTTGGGCCCCTCTGTGAGGATGAGGCAGCTCTTTGCTGGGCAGGTGTGTGGTCAGGAGTGAGCACAGGCAGTGCTTGGCTGGGTTGGAGAAGAAGAGGGATCACTCAAGGCACTGAGATTCTCCTCTTCTTGGAGCAACGTTGAGACCAGACTCTGATTTCATAGGGTGTTTTGGTTTCCTCTGGAATTTTTCCTCACTTTCTAAGCCATGGAATGGTGCAGCTGGATGGTGGATGGTGCAGCACAGGGAGGGATGGGAGGGAGGAGAGCAGGATTCGCTCAGTGTGCAGCAGGTTGTGATCCCCAGCACCAGGCACTGACAGGCTTCATCCTGGGCTGGGATAAGCACAGCTTGAGGGATAACAGCTTAAATACCTTCTGGAAAAGCAGCACATGAACAGGATGAAAAGGCAAGAAAAAGCAGGGAGTTTTTGGAAATGCAGTTCTTTTTTCCCCCCATGAGTCTTGTTTGTGCTGGGATGAAGCTGTGGCAGGACACTGGTTTTAAAGCTGGAAGGGACAAAGCAGGCTGTGACCTCACAGCTTTTCCAGTGAGGTGTTTGTACGTGCCTGTCAGACACTGAATCTCCATTACCATAGGCAGGAGATTTGGCCCCTCCCCTGGCAACGAATCCCTTCCTCCCAGTGATCAATTATGGTGTGAATGTACATATTCTCCACTGTATGGAGATATATATATCCATTATAGTGACTTTTTGACTATTTCTGGATACTAGTAAGCTAATTTAGGAAACATTTAATCTTCCTCTCTCTGTTTCTCGATCAAAAGGAAGCAGATTTTGAGCAGTTTCTTTTCCCCCAGGAGATAGAAAAGTAGTATTTGCCTTTAGGGAATAAGGAGAGAACACTTTCTGTTCATTAAGTCTAACTGGAAAGTGCTCGAGATGTCAAATGTGAAAAAAGAAGCTGAGAGAAGGGAAAGGTTTTGATTTTATTCAATTGACTGTACAGTTTATCAGAAATTTGCTGAATTTGGTAATTCTCAGTGCTGTTCATAGTGAGATGCACGACAGAAGATGTGGCCAAGCCTTAGGGAAACCAGACGGAGTATGAGGAGTTGGAGGAGGGGTTTGTGGCAGTGTCCCAGGAAGGTGAGCAGACTGGATGGTGCATCACCTCTCCTCAGTGAAGATGATTTTATTGGTAGGGACAGCCCCCAGTATTGCCCCCACCTGCTCTTTGAGATTGTCTCCCCCTCTCCTTTTTTCCCTTCTGGGTATTTGTACTAGTTTGAGTAAAGGCTGGACTTCATTGGCATTTTGGGTATTTCAGTTATATTTATGACACTTCATAGGAGATTAATCCTTTATCTACTTGGGTGCTTTTGGCATCAGTTCGGTGCCGGGTTTGGGTTTTTTTCTATCTTTGGGTGTGAGTCTCACTGTGCACTCTGTCCCCCAGACAGACATGGGTCCTGCCTCCAGGCTGGAGAGGCTGCTGGGGGACAGTGAGAGCCCATAAGGTTACAGTGGTGTTGTGTTTAATCAGTCTTGCTGGCTTGTAATGAGGGTGGGGCAGCCTGTGCTGGGAGAGGGACATCAGCCCCCTGCCTGGGGCTGCCTTGGCTTCTGGGAGTACCTTTAAATGACAGTGTGCAGGTGGTTGGTGTGCAGCTGCCACACAGGGACGTGATCATGTGAGGAGCTGCTGGAAATCCAGCGCATCAGCAGACACATAATCTGGAAGATAAGTCACGGTGACACAGAACTGGGATCACATCAGCTCCAGATGGCACAAGCTGCTTGTCTGTCATTGCTACACCCATGGTGGGTGTTTCCTGATAACTCTGCATTGTGGCTTTGTCGTGGCCTCCATGCCATGAGGGCTGGGAAAGGGGTCCTGGTGGGCCACAGCCTCCCTGCCCTGCTCTGCTGGCACCAGGCTCTGCTTGGAGTTGGCTCCTCTCCCCTGGGATGGGGTGTCCAGGGGCAGCCCTCGCACCTGGACACAGTGTTGCTGGGGGTCTCCTCCCTCACACACAGCCATGCTCCCCCTGGACATGGTGATCCTGGGCATCTCTCTCACACACACAGTGATCCTGGGCGTCTCCTCCCTCACACATAGCCATGCTCCTACGTGGCCATGGTGATCCTGGGCATCTCCCTCCCACCTGAACACAGTGATACTGGGTGTCTCCTCCTGCACACACAGCTGTGCTTCTCCCTGGGCATGGTGATCCTGGGCATCTCCCTCACACACACAGTGATGCTGGGCATCTCCTCCCTCACACACAGCCATGCTTCTCCCTGGGCATGGTGATCCTGGGCATAGAAGTAGTTCCTTTTTCCCCCAGAAATAAAATTGCACAACTCTGTTTACAAGGATTAATATTATACATTCACATATACATTCTGAGCATTAAGAAGACCCTTATTTTCCGTTTGAGTGCTATTCCCAGGACATTTCATTGTGCCAGTCTTGTTCTGAGATGATGGAATCCCCCTGGCTTGATTTTCCCTGTAACACCCAGTGGTGATGGCAGAGCCCTGGGCACATTCTGTGCCAGACCAGCTGTCGCTGGCAGGGGCCAACACCTTTGTGGGAAGCAGGAGTGAGCCTTAAATAATTATTAGACAAGAAAGGGGCTAATATGATAATGACTAGTTTGGCTGGCTCTGTGCAGGGATGTGGCAGTGTCACCTGCTGTGGCAGAGCCATTTCTGTAAGAACACTGTATAACTTATGTCAAACTGCAAAAGGATCTTTTCCAACTTTGCCTTGCTGGTGTAGAAAAGTGGAAAGGCGTTTACATGGATTAATACATCTCAATCAGAATGTTTCCAGCAGGATCTGACTGCCAGTTTGTTATAGTAGTTGAGTGGGAGGAAAAAAATGTGAATTTGTAAGTGAAACAAAACAGGAGAGGAGGAATAAGTACAGGTAGACGATGGGGCAGGAGGGAGAGGAGAGTTTAACTTCAGGATCTGGCATAACCTGTGGGACACGCTGTCAGGGCACTGGCACAGGGTGCTCAGAGCCCAGCCCAACCCTTGCCAGCTGTGCCTGCCCTGCAGGGCAGCTGCTGCTGTGCTCCTGCATCCTCTGGCTGGGTCAGAAGGGCCATGGAAACACTGCGTGGGGTGTTAACATCAGTGTGGAGATTTTACAGTGCGTCGGGGAACATTTCTTCACAGAAAGTGTTGTCCTGCCCTGGCACAGCTGCCCAGGGCAGAGGTGGAGTCCCCATCCATGGAGGGATTTAAAAGCCATGTGGATGTGGCACTTGGGGACATGGGTTAGTGGAGGCTTTGGGGGCGTGATTGGACTCAGTGGTCTCTGGGGGCTTTTCCAACCCTAATTACTCTGTGAATCTCTGAGCAACACTTTTCTGAGCTATTTTCCTTCTCCCCGGCAAACATTATGGGGTTGCTGCAGACTCACAGGAGCGGGTTGTCTCGCAGAGCCTGTGCTGCACAGTGTGGCTCCTGGAACATTTTGTTTTCGGTTTAGACAACACTGAAAAGTCGCCCTTGGCCCCCCCAGGAGTTCTAATTAACTCCGTCAGTGAATGTGCACCGCAATCATTAAATGTGTGTGGTTGGGTCTAGCTAAGGAGGAAGGAACATCAAAAGCCACCTGACTGCACATAATTAAGTTTAAAGCATGAAGAGTTAATCCCGCTGTGAATTAGAATTTGTGCCATTTCAGTGTGAACTCTGCATTTCTCAGTACATGGGTGTTAAAAGTTGGTAGGAATTAGTGTAAGCTGTTATTGAGCCGAACAATCAGAACGAGCTGAACGCTGGAGTACGATTGGGAGCAATACTATTCTTAGCACTCGTGTTCCTGAGTTGGTAATGATTGCTTCGACCTGCCACGGGAACAAACGATGCGGTAATTAATCCGCTGCATATGGCAGGGCAGCTGCATTCCGTGAGCAGCATCCCTCTCACTTGGCATGAATCACAAACAAACAGGAGCCTGGAGCGCAGAGTCACGACAAGGGACCGGGTTTTGCTGGGGACTCTGCCTTCGAGGGCTGTGCACCCCACTGAGGGGTGCTGAGCTGTGGCACTGGGCCTGGCTTAGGGCAGGTCCCTGGTGCTTAACCAAGCAGAGCACCTGGCTGGTGCCACCTCCCAGAGCCTTACTGGGAGAATCCTTGTCTCATTAGAGCCAGTCAAAAAAGCCTCCCAAGAGCCCCTGTGCTGCTCCTGTGGGGGACACAGCATGAGGGTGTTTGGGGCTGCAGAATGTGCTGTTCAACAGGCAGCACAGAGAGACAGTCAGTGCAATTCACTCTGGGTCAGAGATCGTGCCAGGAACAGAGCACAGGGCTGGTGGCTGGCTGTGTCCTTGGGGACACTGGGGAGGTGCTGTGGCCCCTCCATCCTCCCTTGCACCTGCCATGCCCCCTCCCTGCTCTGCCTGCAGGCTGGGCTTAGATCTTGATTTCACTCTTTTATGTCAGTTCTGGTGATCATATTGAACGTTTCCATCCCTGGCAGTGCCCAAGGCCAGGCTGGACAGGGCTTGGAGCAACTTGGGATAGTGTAAGATGTTTCTGCCCATGGCAGGGGATAGGACTGGATGAACTTTAAGGTCCCTTGCAACCCAAACCAGTCTGGGATTCTGTGATACTGTTAAAGGTCTCTTGCTTTGTGCTTTGGTTTTGTGTGCCACGTGTTTTCCCTTGGTTGAATCCCGTTCCCGGAGGCTCCAGGGTGGTCTCCGTGTAGTCCAACACTGGCGTGTGCCGCCTCTGCCTGTGCAAAACAGGGAGCACAACGCTTGAGCAGGGCCCTTGTTCTGTGCTTCCCAGGGAGGGAAACGTGCTGTGAACCCAACAGACAGCAGCAGCCTGAGCATATTCCATTTGCTGGCTCACAGCTTGCTGGGAAAAGGCCTCAGCAAATTGTGTTTCATTTGGGAATGTGGTAAAACACAAAATTAAATGTGCCAGCAAAAAATGTGGAGGTTTTTTTTTTTAAACGTCATGTTAAAATCTGTTTATTTTGGAGGTATTGAGGTAAAAAAGATGAAATGAAGGAAAAGTACAACCTGCTTCCCCCTTCAAGGCAGGTGTGAACCCTCGAGGCCAAGGGCAGTGGAGGTTGGGCTCCAGTCTGGACAGGGTTTTCCCAGGCCAGGGCAGTGCTGTTGGAAAACCAGGGTTGTTCCCTTTGCAGTTATCATTAAAGCTTGCTCAGGTCTGCAGGAACACCAGGCAGAAGTCGGTCTGTTAATGTAGTCACTAGGTGCAGTTTATTAGAAATGGGAAGTGGGGCCCACGGTGCAGACTGTGGGAGCACCATGAAAGATGCAGACAGTTTAAATTTGGCCCATCCTCACGTGGAGCAGAGCTTAAAAATGGAAACTGGGGAGGGGAGCACATGAAGTGTATGGTAATTCTTCTATGGGATGAGCATGACCTATTTCTGTAAGTCATCCTTGGCTGCCAGCTCTAAGAAATGAAAATGTATTTTCTGAGCAGTGAATAATTTAGCAACTTTGAAGTGATTAACATAGAGGAGAGGCTGGAGCATGGAAGGTATTGTGCTTTTAGAGGGAAATGTGCTCATGGGCAGGACGACAGCAGGAACTCTTCTTATCCTTTAAGTCCTGGGAATTCACTACGAGAAGGCTCCTGCTGAGAGAAGATCCAAGATTCAGGCTTGTCTCATGCTCAGGGTGCAGGTGAACTGAAGACCTGAGGATGGGGAGCAGTTTGTAGTGTAACACCCTCAGATGTCAAGATCAACTTTCATTTAAATTGTGGATTGAAATGATTTAAAGAATTAAGTTGTTGTTTCGTGGTTTGCCATGTACAGTCAGGACCACAGGGTGAACCAAGCTCATTATTTCTGATATAAACCCTGTATTTATTGCACTGCAAGTCGGAGATGCTCAATGGAATTATTATTGTGGCATAAATTTGCTAAAAATCTATCCTTGTATTAGAGAGGGTTGAACTGTGGTTAATGCTTTGAAACGGAGCCAGAGGGGCTCAGCTCACTCTCAGGTGAGAGTGTTTGATGGGCACAGACAGCACTAAAGCTTATATAGAACACCAAAGCAGGGCTTTCCCTGCCCTGGGCAGCACCGAGCCTGGTGGCTTGGATGGACAGACAGACAGACAGACAGACAGACAGAGGGGCCTGTGCTGCTGCCTCCCAGTGACTGCCCCATGGAAACTGCAAACCAGGCAATGAAGTTTGGTTGGTGGAGCTGCTTCCCCACAGAGCAGTAAAACCTGCCATTAATTATTCCCTCCTTGTCTTTCTGAGACAAGGCAGCAGAGCTCCCTGCTCTGTGCACCCAGGGTAGGCTGGACCTGCTGCCTGGCACTCCCTGTTGTAGCTTTGGCCCCTGGAGCACAGGCTGTGGGATGCTGATCTTTCCCTCCTCTCTTGGGGAATCCATCCCACATCACACCAGAGAGGCTGCCACGGGAAAAGCCAAACAGGGCACTGGCTGTTGGAGAGGCTCTGTAGGACCAGCCTGGCCTGGTCCTCCTGGCTGTGGAGGCAGGAGGATGGCAGTGGTGGTGTCCTCAGAATGGGAATCCAGAGGCTCTGGCTCTCCAGCAGGCCTTCAGACACATCCTCCTTCCACTTAAATTTGGGTTTGCATAAGCTCAGCTTCCAGCCCTGCTGGTGTCCTGCTTCCAGAATTCATCCATGGGCTTAAATATTTCACAGTTCAGCTGCAGCTCGAGGGTGCAGTGCAGGTTTCCTTCTCTGGTGGGGAGGCTGAGGAATGCTGCAGTATCCATTTTTTATGAGGCAGCAGGTCTGATGAGGACAGCTGGGATGGAGGAGCAGCCTCTGCAGCAGGGGATGGGATGGGATGGGATGGCTCTGCAGAGCCCTGGCTGGGAGGGGAGCGCTGAGGACTCAGTGCTTTCCTCTCCCACCCCTTAGGAGTGTTCTGGCTGATACTGAAACACAGGGAGGTTCTGCTTGGAGTTCAGGAAGGACTTCTATGAACGGGCTGCAGTGGCATAAACCCTCTCTGGCTAAAAAGCATTTATTGCAGTCAAGTTTAAGGACGTGAGCTGTTGAACTGGGTCCCATGAGGCTCTGCACACACCCCAGAAAGGGGGAAAAAATTCTTCATGGCAGTACTTCCTGATTAAATCACTTTCTTTGATTTTAAAGGATAAACTGACAGAGGTTAGATTTAAATTGGATATTGGGAAGAAATCCTTCTCTGTGGGGGTGGGCAGGCCCTGGCACAGGTTGGGCAGAGAAGCTGTGGCTGCCCCAGCCCTGGGAGTGTCCCAGGCCAGGTTGGACAGGGCTTGGAGCACCCTGGGCTGGTGGGAGGTGTCCCTGCCCATGGCAGGGGTGGCACTGGGTGGGCTTTAAGGTTCCCTCCAAGCCAATTCCATAATTCTGTGAAACATTGAGTACTTCTGGATTTTGCAAAATAACAATAAACAATCCAAATTGAAAATTAGGTGCTTTTCTAAGTAGGGGATGTCACAATCCCCAGAAATTTATAAGCTACTTTCCAACACACACAAATGATCTCAGTTTGGGTGTTTTACCTGAAATTCAGATATTTCAGAAGAGAAATGAAAACTTCATTTGAGGTCAAACTTTTTTGATTCCTATTTATTCTTTTTACCTTTTAAAATTAAACTGCAAAGAGGCCTTATTGTGCCAAAAGGTGTTGGCACAACCAGTTTTGAAAACATTCCAGAAGAGACACTTTTACATGTTGTAAACAAATGAACAGGGGAAATCACTTCAGTGTGCTGGTCCAGCCTGCTTTACAATCTGTGTTGGAATCAATTTGTCTAAAACTACTTGGCTTTACCAAGGTGCTTTCTGTTCACTTTGGGGGTTTGAGCAGTCCCAGCCAAGCCCTGAGCACAGCAGAGCCTCAATCTTTCATGAGGCACCTAAACTTACTCATTTATCATTTCTAACATATGCTGCAGAAACATTAAGTAACATCCAGCAGCTGCTTATTGCTAACCTTATGCTACTATAAACATGTGCTATAAAGGCTTTTATTTTGTAAATCAATTTTAATTCCTTGAAATAAAATTTTCTAGGCTGTAGAAGTGGGGGGAAAAGGCAAAACCCCAAGTAAAGGCTGGCTCTGGGATTGCTGCTGTGAGGCAGAAGCTGATTGTCCTTCCACATCAGCCCTTCCCTGGGGGTTCCTGTGCCTGCACCCCTGTGTGGGGCTGCCCTGGGAAACAGCCTGGGCTTTGTCACAGCAGGAACTGGGATCAAACCAGTGTGTTCCTATTACTCCTGGTGGGCTTCTAATTATCAATCCCTTCAGCCCAGATCCCACGGTCCTGTGATCAAACAGCCTCAGCTCTGCCTCAGCCTCAGGGCACAGCAGGAGTTTCACTGGAGGATTTGCCAGGGAGGTTTTATGCCAGCTGCATATGGAATTTGCCACCCCAGGTTGGTTGTGCCCCAGGAAGCTGCTCGTGGAACAGGGGAAGGTGTGCCCAGGTGTGCTGTGTGCTGGTGCCCAGGCAGTGGCTCTGGAGTGTCCCTGGGGCAGGAGGGTGTTCCTGTCCTCTGCCAGCACAGAGCCATGTCCTGCTGTGTGAGGGGGTGTGGTGGTCCCTGAGCCCTGCCCTGGTGGGGCCACAGGGACACCTCCCACAGGTGAGCTGGGAGCCTTGGTGGGAGTGAGGGGTGAATGTCTGTGTGCCCTTTGCTTCTCCAGCACCACCACTCTGGAATTTGATGGGAAGCTCTCGAACAAGCGGTGCCACCACAAAACAGACCCTTTACCAGGGAGTTCTGCTGAGAGGCAGTGCCCTTCTGGAAATACCAGCTGGAGACATGGGAGCACAGGGGACCAGAACTGGCCTTGGAGCTGGTGTGCAGCATTGGTTCCTCGTGTCGGGTGGTTGGGGGGCTCTGGGGGGCATTCATGGGCTGCCCCACAGCCAGCCCCACAGCCAGGGCTCACCCTGAGCTCTGGGAGGCTGTGTGTGTGTGAAGAACTGCCCTGGCTGTGCAGCAGCTTCTGTGTGTGGGCACATCCTCATCTCCGGGGCTTCTGACACTGTGAACTCATTTAGTGCTCATTAATCTGCACCAGCAAGGGCTCAGGGAGTGGTTAATGAGTGACCTGTTGGCCTCCCTGGGTTGTTGTTGCACAGTTACACGTATTTTTCAACAGAAATAGCACTTGTTGGGCACACAGGGCACAAGGCACGGGGGGCTGGATTTTCCTTCTCTGGTGCCTCCTGAGCTCAGATCAGATGGATGGAACACACTCACACTCCTTTGGAGAGGCTCCTGGCCAACGTGATATTTTTTCACTAATTAGGAATGGTTTCTGGCCAATCCAAACATTTTTGTACCAAATATCAATAACCCACTGTTCCTAAACTGACTTAGCAGTTGCTTTGCATGGTGCATTTGATTCCTTGTGGAGTCGTGAGGATTCATTTTTAATTGTACAATAACTTGCTGTTTTTACACCACTTCAGAGGTGTTTCCTAATAGTAGGTTTGAATCCATGGTTTCAAAGGGGTTCATTTATAGCACTGGGCTGGCATTGTACCTTTAATTTCTTTCATTATCTACCAGCATTCCCTGGATTCCTGGGGAGTTAATGCTCACTTGAAGTTCCTGTCAGTCATATTACACTGCATTAACATTTTCCTCACCCATGTAAATCTTCTCTGTGGATATGAATAGGCAAAACAGACCAGCCCCAGACACTGGAGACTGAACATGCTGCCTGGACTTTCTCCAGGGATAGAAAGGAGGGCAGTGGTTTCCTGCACCACACTGAGCCCTCTGGTAAGGGAAGATGGGATGCCTTCTGTTCTCAGGGATTCAGGCTGGTGAAGGACTGCTGACATCACACCCCATTGCCCTTTGCTCCCTCTCTCCATCAAATATCTCTGCACTTCCCCCCCTGTGCTTTACCTTATCTCTAACCACAAATACCACTTTTGATCTTCGCAGGTTCATCCTCCACTTTGGAAGCTTTTCACACAGAGTGCCCCCAACTCTCCTGCTGTCCTACCCCTCTCTCCCACGCTGTTTCTGGCAGGCTCACCCCTTGTTTGGGAACATTTGGAGGTCTCCATTGGCAGTGGTGCCGCTGGTTCCTGTATGGATTCTCTGCCATCCTTCCCTTCTCTGCCCCATCTCCCTTCTCAGTCCTCTCTGTGGCTCCAAAGCTGCTCCTCATTCCCACATTTCCCCACCACTGCCCTGCTGCAGGACCTCGTGCCCGTGTCCCCTCCATCCCCACCCAGGGGGGTGGCCCCACCTCCCTGCATCAGTCCATGGCTTTGGATTGAAGCTGGAACTCTCCTTCCTGCCACGTGGAACTCTTGGCGTTTTGAGGCAGCAAATTGTGGTTTCTGTGGCCACAATTTAATGTTTCTACATCAGTTACTGGGGCACTTCCTCCAAGCTACATTGCAGAAATACAATAGGCAGAAAAATGCTATTAATTATGCCAACATACAGAAATACATGGATAGAAAGTAGATCCTTGTCATACTACAGCACCACATTTGCTGTTACAAAACTCAAAAAGTAATTTCTTAGGTCATTGGTGTTGCAGAGAATCAGTCTTGGTGTTAAATGTCCCTGTTGTTATTGATGAGGCTGGAAAACATGCACATAAAAGGTGAAAGGCTGATTTGATCCTTAAAACATGATTTTTAGTTTGCTGGTTTCCCCAGGTTTGAGGATATTGGAGCCTGGGTTTACTAACTGCATCCCACTACATTGTGCTTCCGCTGTGGGACATTAAAACCAGGTCCTGATGCTGAACTCTCACTGTGTGTCCATTGTGTATCTGTAGTTTTATGGTAGTTTTATCTTGCTGTACTTTTAGATATCTTCTAAATAAATGCAGAATATCCATCAAAAATAATGAAAGCATTCATTGCTTTAAAATAGTAAAGACAAACCCCTAATTTTTTTGCATCTCTCATCCTTCTGTATAAAGCAAGAGAAATGCACTCCTCATTGTCTTCATCTCACTGGCAAATGGAAGCTGTGCATCCAGCCTGCTTTATCCCCCAGCACATCTTGTGACTACAATGAGATCTTAATTACAGAGATGTCAGAGCAGCACCTGGCACTGTTGTGCAGTAGGCAGGGCTGGGCTGTGTGAGGTCTGGGGAGGTCCTGCAGGCACATGGAACGCTGCCATCCCGCTTGTCCTGTGCTCCTGGGGCTGGAGAACAAAGCCACACCACACTGAGCAGAGCCAGGTCATGCTATTTGTCTTTATTTGTGATCCATGGTTTGTCACTCAGTGCCAGGGGGAGGCAGGAAGAGGCATGTGTGTCTCTTGTTCTTGTGTCCCACAGTTCTATTCTTCTGCGAAGGTGCTACATTGATAATGAGCTGCTGAAGGAGTCAATGGGAATAATTTGGGAACAATTAGTGTCGTGTGCTCATGAGGAACTAAGGAAATACCCCAGGGACATCACAGCACAGCAGATGGCTTTGGGCTGGGGTGTGACCATTGGCCTGGCACCAGGGTAACCTCCCATTTGCACATTGTGGATGGATTTGGAATGGAATAGAACAGAAGAATAGAATATTTTCACTTATAAGGGACTTACAGGGGTCATCTGGTCCCAGTGCCTGACCCTTCAGGGCTGCCCAAAAGCTAAAACACACTGTTAGGGACATCGTCCAAACACCTCCTGAACACTGACAGGCTTGGGAAATGACCATATCTCCAGGAGGCCTGTTCCAGAGTTTGGACACCCTCTCTGTAAAGAAGCAGTTCCTAAAGCATCCCAGGTGTTCAGGTCCCTCTCCCACTCCTGTGAGTTCCTCTGGTTTGTCCCCAAGCCAGATCCATTTCTGTATCTCCCGACTGTGGCTGCCAGAGCTGTGCCATGTGAAGTCACAGCACTGTGTGAGCAGGGCCTGTGAGCAGGCAACAGCTGTCACCTCCTGCTTGCTGTCACCTCCTGCTTGCTGCCACGAAAGCCTCCACTGGTGCCTGTGACTCAGGCTCGTCCCCGTCCCCCCCAGCTGCTCAGCGCTCTGGCTGCGGGTGAGCGACAGCTCTGCTGTCAGCCCGGCGAGTGGAGCCTCTGCAGCACGTGCAACTGTTCACTCAGGTTCAGGGTTTCTATTTTAAGAATAATCCCATATTCTGTAGCGATAAGTTGTCATTTTTAGAAATCCAGTGCGTTGTGCACAAAAAGCAACACGCTGTTACTATCATTTTCTTCCCCAAATGTTGAGGTTTGCTTTTTCTTTAACAGGATCGTGGAATCATAGAATTGCTCACTGAGATAGAGTTGTCAGATTGCTGACTGCATTCTGCAGAAAATACTGGAACCAGATCAGTCAGTGCCTGTTCACTAACATCATCTGAACTTCCCATCAGCAGAACTGTGTGTTAATTTATTAAAAGTGACATCTCTGCTGATAGGTTCAAGGGCCTGGTGAATATTCATCTCTAGGTTTGTTCCCTGCTTGCTGACTTGAGCAGGCTTCCCAGATCGGTTGTAGTCATGGATACATGGAAATGACACTTTGGGGTTTGTTTTCTCAGTGGCAATGCTTTTCTACACAATATTCCAAACATTAAAATAAAGAATTGTCAAAAGCTGTCCTGGAGCGATGGCAGATCATGAGCACTTGCACATGGTTTAATTGCCAAGGAAATGCTGCCCTTCAAAGGGGCTCCCTGGAACTGGGTGTCCTCTTAGAGAAAAAGGTCAATCAATGGGTTTGATTGTATGTGGACAACATTTGATCTGTTGCCCCAAATGCTTCAGCCAGAAGATTTCAAACAGAATATTTATGAAGAAGCTGTAGCTGCAGCTTTGCATTGCTCACTGCAGCCCCTCTAACTTGGGTGGAAGGCAAATCCTCAGCAAACCACTGCTTAAATAAAAAGCTCCCAGGAGAAGGGAAGTGGTGAGGAGCTGGCCCAACACCTGTGGAGCTGAGCCTTTCCTCCAGAGCTGTGGGAGGTCACCAGAAGGATGGGCGGCACTGGTGTCCCCATGTAGTCTGTCGTGGAGACTCCTGGAGAAATCTGTGGGAAATCATAGAATCATTAAGGTTGGAAAAGATCTCCAAGATTGTGGAGTCCAACCTTTGACCAAACACCACAATGTCAACTAAACCAACTAAGTGTGTGCTGGTTCGTGGTGCATCTGCCCTTCAGCATCACTGGTGGAGTGGACTGGGAGTATGGGGAGATAAAGAGTAGGAGCTGGCCCAGATTCTGTTTTCAATTTCATTTGGCAAAGTTGTCTGAGCTGCCCTGTAGAAAATGTCCCACAGAAGTGACAATAACAATATTTTGGATATAAGCCTAGCACAGAAGGGTAATAGGAACTCCATGGGCATGCGTGGGCTCTTGATTCATCCTCAGAGATGGCAGATGTGTATTTATTTAAGATCTGGGAGTGGGACTGGTAATATTTATCATGAATGCTTTGCTCCCACTCTTCCTGTGTGATTTTGGTCTCTGCTGTTGGTCAAACATGGGCTCAGAGCTCACTATTGACCATCTCATGCATCATTCACACCGCAAGACCTCAAGCCCATGCCAAGCATTTCTCTTCCTCCAGACATCTGGTGAGGGATGTTGAGGGTCCCCTGCGTGATTGGGGTCTCACAGTAGAACTGTCAAGGGCTGACAGATGTACCTGAGAAGGTGCAGCTCAGTCCACTGGTGAGCTCCTCCTTACCTTGTCTTCTTTATTTAAAACCAATACTAAATTATATCACAGCAGTACTTTACTATAAAAATAATTTTGTTTACAGCAGCTGCCAGTCGAGACAGTGGTGAGGTGTTAGAGCTGCACAGTCCTTTCTTGTCATTGCTTCTCACCCTGGCTCTGGAAAAAACAATGGGTCTGGTCCAGATGGGTTTGCACATGAAGGGAGTGGAAGGCCCTCCCTTTCCTCTAAATGCTGCCCTGGAGCAGCAGCACCACCGGCCCCCTCTGTGTTGAGCATGGATGGTGGCTCGGGGTGGGCACGTGAAGGGTGTGGGGTGTGGGACAAGGGCTCGTGGTACTCCCTGCTCTGCCATGCTTGGAGTTTGCCCATGAACTCTCTGAGATCCCTCCTGTATCCACACAGGTCCAAGCTGTATTTGAACTTGTGCTAAACCACTAACTTCATACCCTCATTCAGCCCCCAGCCAGCTCCTCCCTCGAGCAGGTGGAAAGACTTGACAGAACAATTGCTGTCCTGCAGCTTCCCCAGAGGCACTTTAAATAAAAGCTTGGCCAATGCTTAGTTGTCTCCCTGTCTTCTTTTAAATGCAAGCTCATTGCAGTAAAGCATTTACAAATTTAAATTATTTTTCTTTCCCTTGTAGTGAACTTTGACCACTTCCAGATTCTCCGGGCGATTGGCAAGGGAAGCTTTGGCAAGGTAGGCTCGAGCGCTCGGTGCTTGTGGTTTGTCAGGTGTCTGCCGTTGGTGCTTATGGGTTATTCAAACAGTAACAGGGCTGAAAGAGGCTATTTTTATGTTTTTTTATGATGGCTGCTCAGTCGACACCAGATACACGTTTAGGAAAATATCTTGTTGCCATTTGACATTGCTTTATTTCCAGGCATCTTGGTGAAACAGGTGTGTTTAAACTACCAGCACAACTGTGACCATTTCATGGCAAACATTCCTTTGTTTGCTGGGGGGGTATCTGGGTTGTGAGGGGGGCAGTAAGTCAGGAAGGTGCTGGAAGTTGTCCTGGGTGATGGACTGAGCTGGCACACTGTGGTTAAATGGGTTCTCAGAAGTCCTGGTCTGTTTTCCCAATCAGAAATGAGTTATGCTGAAAAGGTTTTATTGTTTATTTTTAACAAGTTCTTTTTTGCCAAGCTTGTGGGAGGAGGTGGGAGGTGATGATCAAAAAGCTGGATAGCTCTGGAAAGCAGTTACTGGTTGATTTCCTGGTGTTAGTCCTTTTTCATTCCCTTTCTCACTGACTCTCACTTGGTGCCTGTGTAGGTGACTCTGCTGCTCCTGTCGTGGCATTTCCACCCTGAGCTGGCACTGCCAGCATGACATTCAGGGGGTGTGTGCACACACCAGGCTTCATTGCACTGTTTTGTCCCCTGTGTGTCACTGTGCTCTGGCAGTGGCTCTGTCCCTCTGAGTGGCCGAGCCACCTGTGCCCCATGGGCAGGAGCTGTGGGAGCAGCAGCCCCAGGGATGATGTCTGAGCACACTGAGGTGGGTCGTCACCTTCTCAGGTGATGCTTGTGTGGAGCAGGGCTGTGTGCAGGACTGGGGTTTCCAGCAGGAAAGAGGCCTTGGAAATCATGTGAAATGTGGAAATCAAACCTGTGGAATAGCCCAGCCCAGCTCAGAGAGTGACACGAGTGTCGCCAGACACTGGTAAGAGAAACTGAGGACAAACTGCATGGTCAGGGGAAGCTGGACCTGCTGTGCTTCCTGCTGGTTGTGTCATCCTGGCCAGTTTCCCCCATGGTGCTTTGATCAGAAGCTGATGCCACAAGGGTGACAAAATCTGCATGTGGCTCTGGAGGTGACCTGCCCTGTTCTCTGCCCTGTCCCTGTGCCCAGTGCAGCCTGGCAAGGCAGTGTCCCCCTGGCCATGGCCTCGGAGCAGCCTGGCTGCTGTACTGGGATGGCTGGAAACCAGAGACTGCAAAAGCAGAAATTGCTCAGCAGATCTGAGACCTGTTCAGCCAGAAGAGCCCAAATTTTTACTGATTACTGGAAAACTCTTTTAAAATACTTGAAATGTATGGAGTAGTGCCAGCGTTGAGTAACGGCAGCAGCACAAATCCAGCCCCAGGCTGGGTGGGCAGAGTGCAGGTTTCCCGAGAGGGAGGAGCGAGGGCAATTAGTCAGTGCTGCCATTGGTGCTAATTGCTAACCAAGTCATTTGTTACAGCCTCAGTGAGCTGAGGAATGCTGAGGGATCTGTTACTCTGCTCTGGCACAATCCACCCCCAGGAGTTCCTGCTGGGCTTCGATGGAAGTCCACGTGGGACTTCCAGGGCTAATGACAATGGATTGCCATTGCAAGGCACTGAGGGGGTGGCTGGAAATAGTCACCCGTGTTTGCAGCTGCATCCCTTGAGCAAGGAAAGGGGAGAGCTGGCAGCAGAGCTGTCACATTTCTGGGCTTCTCTTAAGGGATGGTGAATGATTAAATACCAGCTCAGGATCTTCTGTGGGGCAGCACTGTGACAGTAAGACAAAGAACAGAACAAAGTCTCCCCAGACACTCGTGGTGAGAACTGGAACTCTCAGGGTCTTGTGACTGCATCTCACTGCCAAAGACCAAACACTAACTCAAAATCTCAAGAAGAGCAGCTCACTTTTTTTTTTTCCCCAACTGATATGAGGAGACTCATATTTCCAAAAGTAAACTTTCCAGAGGAGAAGATTTTATTCTTTTGAGCAGCAGCACTTGGAAAATTAATTCTGCTGAGAACATGAAATGGAGAAAAAAAATTGCTTATCCCAGTGCAGGATAAGAAGACTTTGAAGAGAGCTGCTCCCCATAGCTGCTCACTCCTCTGTTTACATTGCAGAAAGGTTAAGTCTAGCACATAGCAGTCTATCAGGCATCAAAACTGTACATACACTTTCAACAAAATGCTGAAGTGATTCATCTGTCATCTTTCTGGATAATTATGTCAATATGCTGAATTTCCTCTGACACCAAGAAAAGCTTTTTTCATTTACCAAGTAATTTACAGCTCGCATTTATTTGCAGAGAACACAGAACTCCCTACCTGGAAAGTGGTATTTGAAATATAGGAGTAATTTAGTTGCTTTGGTTCATTTAACCAGTCTCTGCCCATGTTCAGGAAGATATTTAGGAGCCAGTGCCCCATCCGTCTCCAGGTGGGGGTGTAGCCCCTCAGACCTGTGGAATCTGACACTGTGGGACCCCGAGGTGATGGGCCCAGGAGCAGCACCCACCGTGGCTTTGGGCACGGCAATTCCTTCCCACTCACTTTGGGCACCTCTCAGGACAGACTGTGTGGGCCTCAGTAGAGGAACTAGAGGAAAGGAAGGAAAAAGGAACTCAGAAATCCCTTTGGATGAGCCTGAGAGCCCCTGAGCTGTGGCTCTGGTGTATCTGTGATAAATGGCCAATTTCTGTTTGCTAGAGATGGGCTTAATCAGCTTTAAGGTATCATTAATCAAATGAAAGTCATGTTCAATTCCATGTTTACTCCAATTAGCAAGCGTGTAATATTTTCCACACATATTAGAGGTGATATGACTTGATTTTCAGTACTTCCATAGCAGCCCAGTGTTCCCCTGTAGCACAGCCTCCTGTCCCAGCAGCAGCACTTGCTCAGGTTTCAGCTGCTCTGGTGCCATTTCCCAAGGAGCAGCAGCCAGGAGAGGGTTTCCAGGATGGGGGGCAGTTTGTGACCCTATTTTAATGGGAAACATGCTCTGAGATTCGTTGTGCTTTGTAAGAGACATGATGAGATGCAGAAACCTCTGCAGGTGTTGGTGGTGTTGCAGTATCGTGACATCTCCCTGAGTGAAAAGAGGCCCCTCTGGCTTCAGCCTCCAGCCATTGGAACTGTGAGGGATCTGAGGGTGTTTGCTCCTGAACTCCTCCTACCTGGGCTTCCCTCTCAATTCTCCAGCAGATCAGCCCCAGCTGCCTTTTCCAAGGCATAAAAAGCTGGATGGGGTTGGGGGAATTCATTATTTCCACTGTACTGCTGTGAAGAAATAAGGACACATCTGAAGTTTTTCAGCACCGAGTTATGTCTTTGTGTGCCACTGGAAATAGGGGATTAAACCAGGGATAGGGCTGAAATGAGCAGCAGCAGGAAATGGAATTTTCCAGGGGGAACCGTACACTTGGGCTGGGTGCCAGTGGCCCATGGGGGCTGGAGGTCTGGCTTTGGTTGTGCCGTGGGTTGCTTTGCACAGGTACTTCAACTTCATGATTTTGTTGCTTTAATAATTCACACAGCCCAGAGCTGGGTATAGAAAGGCTTTAATCCATTTTCTAAAGGTCACAAAAACCCACCCAGGAGCTGCATCATAAATAAAATTCCCTTCAAGTCTATTCTCAGCTGAATCCCTCTTTGACATCAACACAAGCTTGATCTGTTTTCTTTTTTTCAGCTCTATAAATGTTGGATTTTTCCCCCAAAAGAAAGACTGGAAATTTAATCCCTTGGTATTAAACTGCCACAGATATTTTTTGCCCTTGATTTTTCCTTTGCTGTCCCAAAGCTCTCATAAGGCTGAGGGTTTGCCAGAGCTGCAGGCAGGGACTGGGGACACACATCCCTGCTGGACATTGTCCCTGTCACTCCATCTCATGCCAGGTCATCAGAGGCTCCAGAGGTGAGGATGCCTTGGCTTTGTCAAGGGGCTGTGTGGGACAGGACAGCCAGCTGAGGGGTGTCTGTGGGTTCTGGGGTGCCACACAGCATCTGGTGTTGGCTCATCAGTGCTGATCAGGCACCATCCTGCTTGGCACAGGGACGTGTGAGAGCACAGAGCACACAGAGGGAGCAGATCCTGCCTCTGACACTCCCAGGGGGTACCAAGTGGGTTTTATTCTTGGATGTTGCCAAGCTGAGAGTGTGTCATTGGTAAAAGCCACAGGAGAAAGAATGGCAGAGCATGGAAAGCCAGCGTGGTGATGGGGTCCAGCACCACCTCACTGTCTGCATCTCGGGTTGTGGGGGGAGCAGCAGGAAAATGACAGTGGAAAGTGCCACTGAATGGTCTGGAGTGACAGAGTGAGCCATGACTTCAGATGGACAGAGCCTGGGACATGATCCTGCATATCCCCACTGGGGCCTGTTTGGGGTTTCTGAAGGATCAGACTTCCTAACACAGTGATTTATTGTACAAGCTGCCCACTTCTGTTATTATTATACACCCAGTGCCTTATTAACATTTGCATTAGAAACTGCCTGGGGTTTGTTTCAGCCCCCATCATTCCCTGTGGATGAGTCATGCTGGTGTGGGACAGGAGGTGGGAGGGGAGGTGGGATGGACCCTCACACCAGCCACCGGGGGCCTGTGGACAGCAAGGAGGGGTAAGAGAGCAGGGGGCAGAAGCATCGTCCTCCACCCAGTGATGGCCCTGGGCCATCCCTGCAGGTCTCTGTGCCAGGGCTGGCACTGCTGGGACAGGTACTGGGGTGCTGGGGCAGGTGGAGCAGAGGTGACTGGTGGCCCTGCAGTGGCTGCTGTGCCCGTGGCACGCACAGTCCATGTCCCTGCAGTGGCTGCTGTGCCTGTGGCACACACAGTCCATGTCCCTGCAGTGCCTGGCTTGGCAGGGCTCACCCTCAGCATCAGGCAGTGGCTCTGCTCAGTCTGGAAGCACAAATGGGTCCGGAGCTGGACCACAGGACGGCTCCTGCTGTGGGTGCAGTGAGAGCTCGCTGGGGCTGGTGGCAGCAGGAATTTCTTACGGGAATTCCTGTGTGTGCATCAGGGCTCAGTAGCTGTTGGCTGCTCTGGCTCTTGCACGGGAATTTTTTCAATATTAGATTCTACAACAAAGTCCTCACTCCCCATCCCTGCCGGAGCCCAAACGCGATCTCATTTTGAGGTCTTTGGTTAAGGAAAACTTTTTATGGATCAACATATGCTGTCTGTGGAGTGGCAGATGTCTCTCAATGCAACCCTGACCCTTGTGTCAGAAGGGCCCCCCTCGTGGTGGGGTAAGGGATGGGGAGCTGCAGGTGTTGGGAGAGGAGGAGCTGCAGTGTGAGCAGGGGAGGACAGAGCTGGGTCAGGTGGCCTGGCTGTGAACAAACCCAACCTAAATGCATTACTGAATTCCAGACAAGATCATCCATCTGTGAGGACAAAGAACAGAATATTTTGGCATTGATCAAACTGGTAATTGGAAATCTGATTATTGTTGTGTTAGCACTGCCCTTAGGAGAACCTCCTGTTCTGCTGCCTCTGTTGTGGGCAGGGACTCCTCCTGCCCTTGGTGCCAGCCTGAGCCTCTCACATGGACAATATTAAAAATCTCACTTTTAAAGTAAAAAAAAAAAAAAAGAGCACCCTTCGTTGCTAATGATAATTGTAAACGTCTCAGTGGCTGAAATATGACCAGCATTTGGATCTTGTTGTTGTTCTGGCAAGCCATCATAGCACACACCCACACCAGCTCGGCAGTGGAGCCGAGAGATGAGAGGGTCCAGTGTCAGATGCAGCTTCTGGCAACAATAAAACTGGAGCCCAGTTGGACATCAGGGTCATCTCCAGGTCCTTGGAAGCTGCAGCTTGTGAGTTTGGGAAGTTCTGTAAATCATCAGGGTTGGAAATTCAATTACAAACCACTTAATGTCATAAATGACAAGAAGCAATGTCCGCTGCTCTTATGAAATTAGGAATACATCAGCATGATACAGCAAATGGAGTTTATTAGGGTAAATACTGCCTGGTTTGACCAGGGCATTATGGGCTGTGCCCCTGTTGTCACTCTGACCAGCACCATCAGTCAGGGGTGTTCGTGGAAGGAGACACTCCTTTTCTTCACATGATATATTTTTTCTCTTGGGTCTGAAGTTCACATGACTTGCTATTGAAGTGTCTGTGCCCTGCTTAGAACCAGATCTGAATCTCATGGGGGTTGCACGGACACAGCTCCATAAGGCTGGATACAGTTCTGCTCTGGTTTGTCTGTGGTGAGGCAGGAGCTGCCCACAAGCCACTGTAAGGCCATTGAGATTTCCTGTGTCTCAGCAATGAATTAAAGATGGCACAATGGAAATACAAATAGAAACTGCTGCAACTGGTGCACAGCTAACAATAGAAACGAGTGTTGTGATGATGGATTGTCAGAGGCACCTGCAGCCTGTGAGGGGCACCTGAGTCAGTGGCCCTGCTGGGGCAGGACCTGCCACAGGGCAGAGCCTCAGAGTGAGCCAGGCTTGCTGCAAGTGTCCTGCCCTGTGATGAGCACATGGTGTGCTTTATTCCTCCCAGATTGCCTGCCTGCCTGCCTTTCTCCTTTGAGATTGCCTCTTTTCCTGTCTTCTGAGAATTGCATGGTGGTTTCCCTGGTTCCCAACTGATATTGGTGGACTCCGGAGATGAGCAAAAAGAGGATGTCGGAAAAGTTGTTGTGGAACAGACCTTTAGAGGTGGGTCAGAAAGGCTGGGTGTCTCTGCAGCTGGTGGGGTCCATTCCATGGGGCACCCCATGTCACCCAGCGTGGGGCTTGGCCATGGAGTGGGACAGGCCCTGTTTGGGAGCAGGGCAGGGCATCCTGGAGAGCTCCTGCTCCTCAGAAACCCAACCTGCTCCCTAACGCCCCGAGCTGTGCCCTGGGACTGCTCTGCTCTGCCTTCTCTGCCCAGGATTGATGGGTTTGGAGGGAGGAGAGACAGAAATGACTAATTCTCATGGTCCCTGCTCTGTTTTGTCTCTGTTGATGTGTCTCTGCTCAACACTGCTCTTGGCACTGGGGAAACAGGGCAGTGGAGAACAGGCTGAGGGAAAGGTCGAGCTGCTCAGTCACTGCAAAGAGCTCCTGAGAAAATGGCCAGGAAATACAGAACAGCTTGTGAGCAGCTTGGGTGTGATTTTTGGTGGGTTTGGGTCCCTTTTCCCGACCTTTTCCATTGGTGAGGCTGTTGGCCAAGCCCAGAGTGTGAGTGACAGGCCCTAAGGTGCAGTCTGGTGAGGGTCATCTGCTGAGAGCTCCTGGACATGGTTATTTGTGTGATGTGGTTAGCAAAATCCCATCTGCTTTAATAGTTCCATAAAATTAAAATATTAGGAGTGAAATGTTGATGAATTCTAAATTTAGTGCTTTCCATTTTCATACCAACTGGCCATTTTGTTCTCTAAAATAAAACTGTAACTAGAGGATCACTTTGACATTTGCAAATTGGCTTTTCTAATATTTTATACTATTTTATTCCTGCTGACCCACCACAGCTGGGATGAACTGTATCTTTTGTGTATGATAAGAAATTGTACCTCCCATCAGAAAACAGTCTGGACTGGAAGTACATGAGATCTTTTTTAAAGAAAGAAAAGCATGGAAAGAAACAGTATTTATTAAACAGAAGCCTTTTGTGTCTCTGTTTTCCACTCTCACCTCCCGTTTAGTTACTATTTATGTCCAGAATCCATCGAGAATCCTTCTGTTCCTGTCGTTGGCTCACGGAGTTGCAGTGAGATTGTTGTGCCACGTTATTACTTTTGATCTAAAAATTCTTTTTAAAAGTGCTAAAAATTCCTCTCAATAAAGGGCAATGCAGTATAAAATACTTAACTGTTCATCTTCAGCAAGTGGTGCAGTTAAACCAAACCACACTGAAGATGAACTATCACCAACCCATTCTTCCCACCTCCGGGAGGACAGTGCTGTTTGCCAGGATGCAGGAGCTCTGGCCACCACCCATCCCACCATGGCATTGTGCCCCATGTGTGTCCCTCTTAGATTCTGGGCAGCTGCTGCATCTCTGAGTGCTCAGCTCTGCCCTGCTGCAAAACTTGATTTTAGCCCCTGTTACTGTTCTTAGGCTTGTCTGGGAGATTAAGATTGTTGCCCAGAGCAGCTGTGGCTGCCCCGTCCCTGGAAGTGTCCAAGGCCAGGTTGGACAGGGCTTGGAGCAACTTGGGATAGTGGAAGATGTCCCTGCCCATGCAGGGGATGGAGTGAGATGATCTGCAGGTTCCCTCCCAAACCATGCCATGATTCTGTGATTTGCAGGGTGTGCCTGGGCAGAGCTCTCCAGCTGGGGAAATAAGAAGTGTATTTCTTCATCTTGGTAACACAATATAATTAAGTGGTGTTGGGTAGATTTGATAGAAAGGCTTATGAAGCTTGTGAAGGCTCCCTGGGGACAGGGTGGAGGTAACCCCTGTCTGATGGGGACCTGTCCCCTCGGGCTTGGCTGGTGGGGTGGCTGCAGTGACACGGGAATGGACCAGCCAGGAGGAGCAGGGGCTTTGTCTGTGTGGAGGCTCATCACAGCCCCTGTGCCTGCCCTCTGCGAGGGATCTCCACCTCTCCACCCTCTGCAGCTGCTTTTCCAGGGTCTATCCCTATGTACAATCTGGTGGGAAACAGCAACTCAATGGAGCAAGCCTCTGCCAAGGGGAAATTCAGCATTTGGCTACAAGTGGCATGAATTCTTCCTGAAGGCTTTGCACTGTGAGACATGAGTATCTCCTTCTTTCTTGGCTGAGAAGTCAGACCTGTGTTTATTTCCTTCGGCATAGAAGGGAAATTTGGTGCTTGGGGGTATGTTGTGGCAGCAGCACAAGTGAGGACATTGAGGCCACTTGGGTCTTGATGGCAGTGCCAGTGGCACCAGGTCATGATGAGTGATGAGCCTTTTCAAAATAACACAGTGAGTTCTTGCCTTGGGATCAGGGAAAGCGTCAACATCAGTTTATGTTCAGACATTTAATAAGGCCCTCCATTCTTCATTGGAAGCAATTACATTGCTCTCCAAGTTTTATCCAATATATAGGTAAAAAATTCATTCTGCCTCTTGGGCCAGTGTGTAAACCAGAACAGAATGTATGGCTGTAAGGAGACATGGCTCCAAGCAGAAAATGTAACTCAAAATGTGTGTCACCCACAGTGAGACATTGCATGGTTTATTCAGAAAACTCTTTTGAGTTGTGGGTGTGTGGAGTGCTGTTGAACTGGAGTAAATGGTGGATCCAGGTTTGGATCCATCCAAAAGGAAGAAAGAAGATGGGTCACAGTGTCTTCAGGGATCTCTGCAGGTTGGTCTGAGTTTTCCTCATTCTTCTTTAATTATTGAAAAAGCCCAGCAGAGATCTCTGAGCATGTGATTAAAGACAGACAAAAATGTAGATGCCTAACAGGCTTTCTGTGGGAAGTGTGACAGCTCCAGAGCTCATCTCCTGGGCTGTCCTCCTGCCTGCTCTTGGCAGAGCTGTCTGCATGGTGCGGTCACAGATCCATCCCCTTGGCACCCTCCCCAGGGGGGGTCTGCTGCTCCATGGCCCTGAGGTCAGAAAATCCACTGGAGACACGTGTGATCCAGGCTGAGACCAAAGGACGATCCAAAGTGCCCACAGTTTTTATTGTAGCATCAGGTTTGGGGTGTCTGGCTGGCAGAGGGGTGGGACAGCAGGGACAGGTGCAAAACCAGGACAGGCAAAAGCTAAGCAAAGTCCTCTCCTTTCCTTTCTGTTCCTTAAGATTTCTCTGCTGTCACTTCTTCAGTTTCTCCTTGTTTGTTTGGATTAGTATCTCTCCTGAGGTAAAAAAGTCTGTGCATGTTTTGGAGCTGCAAGTCAAATAATCCCCCATATCCAAACTCAATTACAGAAACATCTGCTTAATGTCTGATGGGACCTTATTTTCTCAGCGTGACATTAAAAGGAAATGCTTACTCTGAACTATCTAAAATTGTGTTAAATCACAGGATTCAGAGCTGGTAGACAGCATCCTGCATCCCCCTCCCATGGTTTCTTGCAGTGAAGTTAGGAAATATTCCCCAGCAGAGCCCAGCTGGGAGATCCCAGCTCCCTGTTTGCTGTGTGCAGGGGGCTAATGAGATGAGCTTTTCTTGACATAGTTCCAGGATGCTGGTTGTGGCATTCATGTCAACAGCACAACAGAAATAAGCTTCTTTCTGGAAAAAAGTATAAAATATGAGCAAGCCTGGTTTTGCCCATGCTTTGAGCCACTCCCAGTTGTACCTGCACCTGTGGTTTCCTCTGCTGGTGTGCAGAAGGTTGGCCACACCCACAGGTGATACAGATCTGGGGGTCTGCTGAGCTTCAAGGAGGTGAACACATTCTTAAAATTCCAGATTGAAGCTATTGATGTTTCCCAGAGAAGCTGTGGCTGCCCCATCCCTGGAGGTGTCTAAGGCCAGGTTGGACAGGGCTTGGAGCAGCCTGGGCTGGTGGGAGGTGTCCCTGCCCATGGCAGGGGTGGCACTGGATGGGCTTTAAAGTCTCCTCCAACCCAAACCAGTCTGGAATTCTGGGATTCTCTGATAAATGTCACTCTGGGGTGCTGTTGTGAACAGCAGGCTTTATTTTGGGTCAGAGGAGAATTTTGGCTGTAGCATAAGCAACTGAGAAAGGGATTTTTAATGGAAGTGTTGACACGACCTGGAAACACCAACAGGCTTGCTGTGAATAAAAGTTTCATCAGCTGCTGTTACAACTTGGCTGCAGCAAACAGCAGTGCTACATAAAAGAGATTTTAATGATTTATGTTGTTCTGACAAGCCAGTCCATCAATCTTGTCGAAAAGCACAGCTTTTCAGCAGGGAGAAAGTAAAGTTGTTAGACTCCATGAAAAATATCTTAGGGAGTGAAACGTGGAAAGGTGTTTGGGATAGGAAACGAAATCAGCACTTAAATATGTGAAGGCAGATTTGTTGAGCTGGTAACCTCATATTTAGGGCACGACTCCCAAGAATTGCACTTGTTTGCCAGTCACTGCAACTTCAGAGATTGAGATTGGGATGAAATTCTTCCCTGGGAGGGTGGGCAGGCCCTGGCACAGGTGCCCAGAGAAGCTGTGGCTGCCCCATCCCTGGGAGTGTCCCAGGCCAGGTTGGACAGGGCTTGGAGCACCCTGGGCTGGTGGGAGGTGTCCCTGCCCATGGCAGGGCTGGCACTGGGTGGGCTTTCAGGTTCCTTCCAACCCAAATCCTTCTGTGATCCCATGATTCTGTGAACCATGGAAAGGCTGAGGAGCAGTGCCATCACAGCCAGCAGCTGTCACGTGTTTGTGCCACCCAGGCTGGTCCATCCCCAGGGCACAACAGGAAGGTGGCCCTGGGAACGCACAGGGACCAGCACAGCAGATGTGCCATTCTCTCAGATGGGTCTTTGTGTGCTGGAGATAATGGTGGGGAGAAACAGTGCCAGAGATGCTCTGTCAGAACTGTTCCCAGGACAGAGTCCTGGTAAATGAGCTGCATAGTCAAGCAGGGAAGGGTTTTGATTGTTTCAAAGTGTGTTTGTATTCAGGATCAGAGAGAGTTATAGTTTTGTGTCCCTGCTGAGTGTGGGGTGTCAGGGGGAGGTTGTGTGCTGCTGTAGCCCCACACCAGGACATTTTGTGGTGCCATGAGGTCCCTCTGAAGTCCACCAGACCCATTGGCCACTAAGGAGAAAAGTGGTCTGCCTTGCCCAGACCTCCCTCCCCCAGGACCAGCCCTGAAGGGTCGGGGAGGGGCTGCAGAGGCTCCTGCCTGTGCTGGCTGCCCTCAGTGTTTCCAGGCCCTCGTGCTCGTGGCACCAAGCTCTGGGTCAGCATCCATGGAGGGGAGCCCCTTGGAGGGACCAGCATCCTGGGGGTGCTGTGTGCCAGTCCTGGGCCTGCCCTTGTAGGGGAGCTGCTCCTGGGAGGTACCTGTGGGAGGTGCTTCCAGCAGAGCTTCATCCAGCTGCTCCCCGTGGTTCGTTTGCTTAATGAATCCCTGACACTCTAATTATATCCCTGCAGATACACCTGGAAGGCAGCTTTCAACTTTGGTGTCTTGGCTATGCATAAAAAATAGATATATATTAGCTGTTTTTATCTTTGTGAGAACTATAGAACAAGTTTATGAACTTTTTAATTACCACTATTACACAGATGCTAATTACCAGGGAAGGATTGTGTTTCAATAGCCATCAGTGCCATCATAATACAGAATGGATACAAAGATGCTTTCAAATGCCAGGGGTGGTGGCTCAATGTCCTGTGCAGCTGTGACACCATGACCAGAACAGCATGATCCCTGTTTGCTATTTTCCTGACAACAGCTGGGAATTTAAATGATTTAATTTTCTTTTGCATATAATTAGTAAGATTCTGGCTGCAGCTCTCGGTACAAGTGAAGCAGAGAGATTCTGGGAACACTGAGATTTCTCTACAGCCACTTTCCAAAGGATGAAGATTCTGGGAGAAGTGAGTGATCTCTTGGTGTAAGAGCTGAGCCATCCAAGGAGAGCTTGGCTGAAGGAGATCAGCTTCTTAGCAGTCAATATTGAGGTTATTCTTTCAGCAATGCACAGGTACAGTAAAACCTTCTTGCCTGTTTTACTCTTTGCTCAACAAGCTCAGGAACCAGTGGCTGCAGTCTTCCTGCTCTTCCCTGCCTTTACAGTCTGTCTCCAAAGTCTCAGAGCCTTGCTGAGGTGGTCTCCTGCAGGTGGTCTCCAGCTGTACTGGGGTGACTGGGATTTACCCCAGACATTCCCCATGAGCCCAGCAGACAGGGAGGTCTCAGAAGAGGCACAGCAGTCACGTGCTTACGTGGCTCTTGTCACAAGTTACGGTGATTTTTCTCTTTTCTCTCCATTTCTGCAGTAAAATTCAGTGTTCAAAACTGAACTCAATTCCCAAAAATCTAGAGCTCTTTATACATCATGGCAAGTGCCTCCTCACTGCTTCTGGTCCTTCAGAACGAAGGCCTTAGTTCTTCCTCCTCTGGAGGCTGCAAATCTCCCATTTCCTCAGCATTGCTCCTGAGGCTGCTGCTCTGCTTCTCCTGGAGCAGAGAGTCTTTTTCCCAGGTAGCTCCAAAGCCTACAGAGGCTTTTGTTTGCCACAGGTAATTTTGTGTTTATGCCTCACATTTCCAGTTTTAACCTCCAGTAAAATGGCAACTCTATTATAGATATTGGGGGGAAATGGGGAGGGATCAATACCCAAGGGGAGTGGGCAGAAGCTGAAGGATAAATCAATATACGTGGTGTAACCACTCCAAACAGGCATTTTTATAGTCCAGAGCAGTGTTTGGCTGAGGTGCAGAGCCAGGCAGGGTAAGGTGTGTGGTGTCGGTGGGCAGTGCTGGCTGACACTGAGCATGGACTGTGCTGTGGGAGCACAGTGAGTGCAGTGCTGGCTGACACTGAGCATGG